>JZKD02S0364428.1:0-18752 GCA_000966675.3 Picea glauca | reverse complement strand
AAAATATTACTTTTTCACTCCTCAAAGTCGTTCCCTGTGTCAAAGTTTGGTGGGAAACTTTCTGTGAGAAAAAGGAAACAAAGGAACCCTTATTATTTATATTCACAACCACCTTGGAATCCTTCAAGTATGTTATTAAGGAACATACTACCCTGTCTAATGTTATGATGACTTGTATACCAAATGGACCACAGTGCAGGAAGAAAGTGACCAAGCAGTGCCACAGTTCAAAAATATCTTCCATACCTTGCGCACCAAGATAGGTATCAAATATTCAAAGTGACATATGGTGTTGAAGTTTTGTGGTGATCTACATTGAGACATACAAAGCAAAATGGAATTTTTGGACATCTCATCCTTGGGTGAGGCCTACTGATATATCGTCAAAATCGAGCAGAAGCTCAAACAAAATACGTGGAAATTTGGGCCTGGGAACCCCTCACAGAAAAATCTAGGAAAGGGCGGTCCCTACCCACATAAAAAAGGAAAGAGAAAAGATGGACAGTATCAAGAAAACCATTCCAAGCCAAAAGCAAAGAAAGTCACCGGAAAGACAAAGAAAGATATTGGGAAGTGGTGCGACTTCAATAAGAGCCCTTGGCATAACACTATTGATTGCTACTCAAAGAATTCATTGGTGACCAAACTAAAAGTCGATGAATCAGATACGGGTTATGACTCTGAGTCAGAAATAGAAAGGGGAATATGAATCATTGACATGGAACCCAGTGTGACCATTGCTACCACCAAGCCCCATCCCGGTGAACCATATGAGATAAAAGAAGGTGAGTGCATATTCCATTCACAGACGTAGGTGAAAGGCACCCCGCTGCACTTCATTGTTGATAGCGGTAGCCAGAAGAATCTCATCTCAGCAGAGGTCATCAAGTGATTGTCCCTACCAACAATGCCGCACTCACAACCCTACACCATTGGATGGCTCTATCAAGGAAGTGATCTCTATGTCAACCAACAGTGTTGATTGTCATATGACATCAAGCCCTTCAAAGACAAGGTATTGTGTGATGTTGCTCCTCTCGAATTTTTTAATGTTCTTTTGGGCCAACCTTATTTATGGAAATTTCATGTTGTATATGAGTTTAGGCCTCGTATTGTTATTATTACTTTGAACAGGAANTTGAATAGAAAATCAATTTTACTATATCTATGTTCTTCTGTGTTAATCATATTTTAATATTTTTTATTCATTTCGTTCTACTCATAAAATTTGGTTCACCAAGTCCCAAATCTCAAGAGGAACAAAATTGTCGAGACCCAGCAGTCAAACTCGCAGGAGGAATATCAAAGGAGACAACCTTTGATACTTAGATGTTTTGCCAATTTCGGGAGGAAGCCAAAGCTTCAGTGGAGGAGCTACAGAAGCTGATAAATCATCCATAGGAGGAGAGATCTAGATTTTCATACCAAATTCCATACATCGACAGGAGAACGGGGTAGTGAATTCCCAAAGTCTTGAAGTGAAGCGAGACTACCCAACGTCGAGAGGGACAAGTGGAAAGAGATCTGGAAGTCCAGAGAAATCATTTTCCAAGATTTTTTAGTTGAGTGGAGTGCAATATTTATGAATCTACGAAGCCCAAAGAAGATCCTAAACATTGACCATCAAGAGGGACATGGTAGCAGATCCGAGATTTCATGAGAAGGAACTTCGGAAGAATTGTGTGGAGCAAAGAATCATCTTCACGAAGTCGTGAAGAGAAAAGTGAATCTAGACCATTGGATCCAGAAGGAATCATGGAAGAGATCCATGTGTTTTAGAGGAAAGGTATTTTGGAAAGAAGAGAAGATCAAAGTGGGAGGAACTATCGAAGGAGGAGTCTGAAGGAGATGACATTCCTTGGTTGTGGGAGAGACATGGACCGTAGATTGGGTCCTGGGTGAGTTCGCTGATTCAAAAATCGGGAAGAAGGGAGTCGATTGTTCGCAAAATATATGAAGGACGGAGTTGTGAAGAGGATTGGCCTGAGGTTATATATCGGGGTCATGTGAAGAAGAATATTCCTAGTGTAGGGAGCTAGCGCCCATCACTCAAATTTTGAGAAAGACAACATGGGCTTAGTAGGAGCCCGCGGGTCTCACAAGACCTACGCCTAGGAGAAAAGGGGCCTGTGTAAAATGATTTGTGGGGATATTAGTGTCTCAAAGAGTCGATCGAACTTAGATATTTGAAGATACAAGACCGAGATGTTATGCAACCCCCAACCAATGAGGGAAGGAGAGGGGGGGTTGCACCAGAGTGGTATCAGAGCCTGATTTTATTTTTAGGTAGCCTAGAGTAGATAAGAAGACAATATGACTACATAAAGTAGTATCAGCAGATTTATTTTGCGTGTAGAAAGTAGGTAAAGGGAGACAAAGTGTGGCGATCCGTAAAATATTGTTGCAAGGTGTGCATCAGATGGTAGACACTCAGGTGGGTTGAAGGTGAAGCAAGAAAAGATGGCTACTGAAGGCCATAAGTGTGGTAAAAGAGAATACCACCAGTAGAAAAGAAAATCAGAGATTGACAAGGAGCTCAGTGAAATCCTAGCAGAGATGGAAACGATAGCATTGAAGATGAAACATGAGGAAAAGGTACACTGGAGGTACAAATGGCCTCTGAAATGGAAAGTAATATGGAATGGTCGGAAGTTGTTGACCTGAAGGAAACAACAAGTTTTGAAAATGTGGTTGAGGCATGCTGAAAACATCAATGATGAGGGAAAGAGATATGACAGATATCTCATAGATTTCCAGGTGGGAAATGACAAGAGATCATTTGATCTCATAAACTGCTAGGTGGGCATAAGAGAAACCCCAATTTTCCAAGTGGGCAAGGGAGAAGAGATGAACTCAGCTGAGAGTTTATATCAGCAAGGGGTGGTAACATATGGAAAGGAGGAAGAATAAAGGCCACATCCATATGAAGATTAATGTGGAGCTGCAAACCATGTGAATGAAGATGATGAGAAGTTAAACACTTCTGTCATAGAAGAGGAAGGTCAGAGGTGAATTCTAATCATTGGGAGAATTCAAATATTCTTGTCAACCAGCCAAGGAGAGGCTAGCATATATGTTTTGGGTGTAGAAATATAAGGAAAACCAATGTAGATTGTCATAGAGGAGGAGGTAAAGGAGCAAACATTGATGTCTTCCCCAACAGAAAAAGAGGAGCACATAGTTGAGTTTCTCGGGATGGAGTTGAAGTTTTTGGAGGATTGGTTGGACAATCCAAAACCAAAGTATGGCCTCCAGGATATGGTCATGCCAGAGCAGGAAACATACTAGTCTGAGGAGGAGTTGGAGGAGGCTAGAGATGTACCAGAAGAGGATTTGACATAATTCAATATATTAGAAGTTGGAGGAGGAGTTGGAGGATCCTGTAGAATTTGATTCTACAGCAAAGTTGCAAGTCAAGGCCACATAATATGAAAACAACATGGGGGATCAATATGATCTACCCATTGATAAAGAGGAGTTGCAGTCGAGCAGACTGCAAAGGAAGAGCCAACCAGCACAGTAGCTGGAAGAGGTGATACAGGGGATAAGGGAGTTGATGCTCATATCAACAAAAGAAGATATCAATAGGAGAAAATGAACATAAGAGGATCTGCACGAGTAGCGGAGCAACAACAACAACAGCAAAGCAGAGCAGAAGGAGGAAAACTCCAGGGGAAATTTTGGGATCCAGGGGGATTTCAACAATAGAGCAGATGAGGTCATGAGTAGGAGCTCATGATTTTCCCAGCAGTGGAGTATGATGCAAGAGAATCACTCCACCTCAACATGCACCAGCTATTCAACACATTGTTATGCATTCAAAGAGGGGATAGGCGCCAACCCTCTCATTTTTCCCTCAAATTTTAAATGCAATTAATGCAGGTAAATGATGTAGAGTTGGAGCAGAGCCAAATCATGCCTTTGTACATGTTGTAGATAATGTTTCCTTAAATGATTGATGGTAGGAGGAATCTATATCTGATTCAGACTAGATTTTCCACTCATTGTAATCTTCCTCGATAGATAGGCGTTTTGATGGTGATTAGAAACCACTAGAGTAGTTGGAGGGAGAGACTCGATTAGTCTCCTCTTGCATAAATGTTTGTAATGTATTCCCAGTGGAGGCTACTAAAAGTTGATTGTAAATCATTATAAGTTATATAAAGGATAGAAGGGTCGAGACTCGGTCACAGTCCGATGTCATTCATTATAATTGACATTACGATATTAATACAAAATAATAGGTTTCACTATTTACAAATTCCTATGTGGAAGATGTTTGTTTACGAATTTCATTTATGTTTGTATAAATTTATGTTGTAGGAGTGTGTTAGTTTCCATCTGCAGGATGAGGATATAATTCACTATTTGTTTGGGAGTTTGTTGAATTGTTCTGGGTTCTTTAGGTTGTGCAAGGAGTGCAAAACAAAGTATTGAAAATTGTGTAGCTAGCGCAAGGAGTGCGGATCTAAACTCTTTCGAGTCATAGAAGAACTCTGCGAGGAGGTCACACCATAGCAATCACAACTGAAGGTTGTTGAATACCTTAGAGGAAATTTTGTGTAGGAGTAGGCGTAACATAGAGTTGTTGAACACTCTATAGAAATATGCTAGGAGGGAATTGAGAAGGTGCAAGGAGTGCACATAACCAACACATTCTGAAGTGTTGGATAATTTGAGGGAAACCTAGAGTTACTGAACACTCTGAGGAAAAGAACGTCTGCAAGTGTGCATTGATAAGATGTAGGAGTTGCTTCAATAAACCAGAAGGATTTCAAGAAGGAGGAGGAAAACCTATGCAAGGAGCATACCAGGACAACACTCAGACAAGGTGTTGAAATTTTGAAGTCGTCTGAAGGCTCAGTCGGGTGCAAGGAGTGTGCAAGAACTTTAATTTGAATTTCTAGGACAAAGGTTGCCAAGAAGGCACACCATAAGGTTAAGACTCAGAGGAGATTCGAGTGAAAGTATGCATAGAAAGCACAAGGAGTGCGCAGAAGAGGACTTATTCCAAGTCCCAAAGATCAGGAGGAACAACACTATCGAGACCCATCAGTCAGACTCACAGGAGGAATATCAAGGGTCACAGACTTTGATACTTAGACATTTTCCCAATTTTTGGAGGAAGTTAAAGCTTTAGTGGAGGAGATACAACAGCCAATAGATCAGCTGCAGGAGGAGAGATCTGGATCATCAGACTAGATTCCATACATCGATAGGAGAACAGGGTAGTGAATTCCATAAGTCCCGAAGTGAAGAGGGACTGGCCATCGTCGATAGAGACAGGTGGAAAGAGATCTAGAAGTCTGGAGAAAACATTTTCTAGGAGTTTTCAGTTGAGCAGAGAGCAATATTGTTGAAGCTCCAAAGCCCGGAGTAGATATTGAACGTTGACCATCAGGAGGGATGTGGCAGCAGATCCAAGATTTCACAAGAAGGAACTTCAGAAGAATTGTGTGGAGAAAAGAGTCATCTTCGTGAAGTCGTGAAGAGCAAAGTGAATCTGGACTGTTGGATCCAGAAGGACGCATGGCGGAGATCCACATGTTTCATAGGAAAGGCACTCTGGAAGGAAGAGAAGAGAAGAGTGGGAGGAACTCCTGAAAAAGGATTTTGAAGGAGATCATAGTCGTTGGTGTTGGGAGAGACGTGGACAGTAGATTGGGTCCTGGGTAAGTTCATCGATTCAGAAATCGAGAAGAAGGGAGTCGATTGTTTGCAAAAACTTTTAAGCACGGAGCTGTGAAGAGTATTGGCCCAAGGTTATAGCTCGGGGTCATGTGAAGAAGAATAAGCCTAGTGTAGGGAGCTAGTGCCCGTCACTCAAATTTTGAGAAAGACAATAGGGGCTTAGCAGGAGCTTGTGGGTCTTAGAGGACCCGTTCCTAGGAGAAAAAGGTCCTGTGTAAAATGATTTTTTGGGCTAGGAGGGTCTCGAAGAGTTGATCTGACTTATATATTTGAAGACCCAAGACTGGGAGGTTGTGAAACCCCCATCCAAGGAGGGCATGAGAGGGAGGGTGGGTTGCACCACTTTCCACTAGTAGAGTTTACATACAACAAAAACTATCATAGTACCATTAAGATGTCACCGTTTGAGTTTATTTACAGGTGAGCATGTAGGACATCATTGAGTTGGGATCGAGTTGAGGATAGGGTCCTGGTAGGACTAGAAGTGATTCAATAAATAGAAGAATATATGCAATCGATAAGATAGAGGATTAAAGAACCACAAGATCGACAGAAGAGTTATGAATATGCGCATCACGTTAACTATAGTTATGAAGTTGGTGACAATTTTCTTGTAGGTGAAACCGCAAAAGAGTTTGATCAAGTTTGGAAAGAGTGATAAACTCTCTCCTAGGTGTGTGGGACCTTTAGAAGTTTTGGAAAAGAAAGAATTTGTGGATTATCGACTAACCTTTCCTGATTCTTTCAGGTGTATGGACGATGTATTTCATGTATCTGTTTTGAGACATTATATTAGTGATCCTTCACATGTTATTAACATGATTTCTTTGCAGATGTCAGATGAGGTTGATCTCATGGTGCAACCAATCCAAATTATGGACCATCGCATTTGACAGCTACAACGTCGAATAGTCTATCAGGTCAAGTTCTAGTGGGACAACTATATTCCACACTCAACTACCTTGGAGGACGCATATGTGATCCATCAACATTTTCCTAGTTTGATAGATTAGACATATAGATCTATGTAAAATACATTTTTTATATTTCATTTATATACTGTACAAACTTTTGGATGAAGTTTAAAACAAGAGGGGGTGGATGTAACATCTCGCTCTACTGAGAACTCTTTTATTGAATTATTCTCTGAGGACACTTGCATGCAAGTGATCAGGTTATGGTACATTGTGATTTCGTTTCAATTATGGATTATACATGATGATGATGATGTGTTTTGACTTATTATTAGTTGATGTATATATATTGGCAGATGTTATTGACGAGTTTTTCAGAGTGTGTAGGACACATTATAGGTTATGGATGTTGATGGCATCAATGGACTTCCTTGGAATCCATATTGATTCAGGGAGTGAATTGTATTTTGATTGAGTATTTAATTTTATGCACTTGTGACATATGATTGATTACAATATGATTTATGTATATGAATTATTGACATGGTTTCTATAAGTGGATGCAATCTTGATGATGCTTTCTAATAGGACTCACAATAGGAGTAGAGGGGCCATGCACAAAAACCAAACATTGAGGGAGAGGTGTGGCAGTGTCCCTATCACAACCTACTAGCACTCCCGCTATGGTCTAAACTCTAGGTTAATGATTACCTAGTTTGAGAGGTCAACAATGTCATGAGGGTGGATTGAGATAGTCTCTCATGATGATTCTAAGGGGCACACAATAAGGTGAAGTCCTTATTCCTTATAAGCCTTTAGTTTCTCATAAGGTCGACCGAATGGAGTTTTGAGTCCAAAGGGTCGAACGACTTCCAAAACCAGTCAAAGGCGAGTGGCACCCTTGGAGTGCATAGGTGCATATTGAAGGGCATGTCATGTAATTAAATAATTTAGTCAATAAATCTAGGTGGACTATAAAACATTTAAATGATTAGACCTTGTTGGATTAAAATAATTAGTTAAACAATGAATTTATTAATTATAAATCCCAATAAAATTATAAGCCTAAGTCTAAAACTAAGTCTAAGTCTAAATTTAATTAAGATACTAAATGAATTATGACATAAGTTAAAATATTGGAGAATAATAAAACTCTAGGAAAAAGGGGAATAAAATCTAAAGATTGGATAAATTGTACATGTGTGAATGAAAATAATAAAGAGGGATTTTTAAAATAGAAAGAAATAAAATATGAGAGAATAGGTGTACACATAAAATAGTATCTAGAGTCAATCTACCACAAGTCTAACTAGAATAAAACTCGTATTCCAACTCTAGCTAAGATCTAGTTAGGACACACGCTTTAAATGAGAATCTAGGGAACAAAGGGACACCTAAGAGAGAAAATAGGAACACATTGGAGAATGTGAGGGAAATTGACTTTTTAAATAAAATAAAATTGGTAATTACTTGTGCAACTTGGGAAGAGTGTGACAAGTGTGTGGGTGAATAATTCTAATTAAATTAATCAAAAAGTTAATTAATTGTGCATGTGGACATGTGTAAGTGAGAACATTTCTAAAAAAAAAAAAAACGTTTTAGAAGGGGAAATGGATATCTCTTATTCTTGGTAATCTTATGTTGATAAAATTATTGTGGATTGTTTTTTACTTGTGAGAGTTGGGATACCAAGATTGGAGAAAGAGTGGAATCTCTTCCTTGCAAGGAAAGCTTGGAGCTACGATTTTTGGTTTCTTGTGTGTGGCCCCTTTCTGGATCAGGGGGATAAGGGGGAATAAGAGTACCCCTAGAATTGGTTGGGATGTACCAGTGAAGTCATTGTGATTGATAGCGGGAATAAGAAAGGAGTGCAAGACATTGAGAGATTCCTCAATTCTCCATCTTCATTTGTTATGGTATTTTATTTTCTGGAATTTTAAATTGTAATAAGATTAATTTTTATACTATAATTTTTATTCTCTACATAACCATTTTGTAACTCTGAAAACTAGAGTTTTTAAACACTACAGAATTGTTTCGTAACTCTGAAAACTAGAATTTTTAATTGCTACAGAACTCTTTTGTAACTTTGAAAACTAGAATTTTTATTCGCTACAGAACTGTATTGAAACTATGAAAACTAGAGTTTTTAATCGATATAGAAATGTTTTGTAACTTTGAAAACTATAATTTGGATTCGCTACAAAACTATTTTGTAACTATGAAAACTAGAATTTTTTATCGCTACAGAAGTGTTTTGTGACTCTAAAAACTAGAATTTTAATCGCTACAGAACGGTTTTGTAACTTTGAAAACTAGAATTTTTAATTGCTACATAATTGTTTTGTAACTCTAAAAACTAGAATTTTTAATCACTACAAAACCGTTTTGTGACTCTGAAAACTAGAATTTTAATCACTACAGAACTATTTTATAGCTTTGAAAACTAGCATTTTTAATCGCTGCAGAACTATTTCGTAACTCTGAAAACTAGAATTTTTATTCGCTACAAAACCATTTTGTAACTCTGAAAACTATAATTTTTAATCGCTACAGAACTTTTTTGTAACTCTAAAAACTAGAATTTTTATTTTCTATAGAACCGTTTTGTAACTCTGAAAACTAGAATTTTTAATCGCTACAGAACTGTTTTGTAACTCTAAAAACTAGACTTACTGGATATTATGGAACTAGATGTGGATATTGAGAATATCACCTTCCCAGACAAATAGGAACCTGTTGGAGAAGATGTACAACATATTTCTACACTTATGGTCCAGGATGAGATATTTTTTGATGAAGATACTTTTTTTTCTATAAAAAGAATCGTTTGACAGAGATTCTAATAAATTTGTCTTTGAAAGAACCATGAAGAGTAAAAGTGGAAAGTTGTGGTCTACCATTTATACATGGAACATGTTCCCTTCTAGATTGTCATCCATTCAAAAACTTACAGGGGATGCACTGGATTTTTCAATTACCAATATGGAGGAAGAAACTTCTTTGCTAAAAGAAGAAAATTAAGGAATTGGAAGAAACTCTCATGCCTCCACTTATTTTGGCTTCCCCCATTTCCATGATTCGGCCCGAGAAAACTTTTCAAGAAACCTGAGAACCAAGTGCTAGAGTAAAAGGAATTTCAAGATTTATTATTACCACTCAAAATTTTATCGAGGAGAACCTAAAGAGAAGAATGTATTTTATTTTAGAGTTGTGGGATTTAGCAAAAAAAATTTCCTCTGTAGGCCTTGGAATTCAGAACACTAGAGAATATTTGAATACACATCTGAAAAATGATGAAGGTTTTTATATAGATGGAGTTTTGATGTTTGTAGTAAAGGTTTCAGAAATGATCGAGAAGATGAGAAAGAAATAATATTTACCTTCCCCGAGCCGCATCAAGCAACTAAAGGCCTATTGGATTGAAAGAATCAATGTATTGAAGGTATTGTTAACTGAATTGATTGATTTGTGAAGAAGGAAAACATAAGCATACTCAAAAATATTTAATTTAGATATTTTTGGTACCACTATTGAAGTCTCATACCATGGGTTTATCTCAAAATCAATGCTCATGACTCGACCACAATTCAAAGAGAAAATTGAAGAATTAAAAAGGCCATCAACTGAAAATTTTGATACTATGATTGAGTTCACACATGATGATATTGAGAACTGACTTGTTGAGTATACCAATAAAAATAAAGATATTGAGAATACTTTGCAAAATTTATCTATTGATCATAGATAAATTGAACATGAGTTGTTTAATATTAAAGTAAAATATGAAGTGACCATTTCCCCATTAAGGAATTATATTCAAGAATCGTTAAACAACTCAATTCCCAAGATTTCTGAAATAATAACAGAAGCAATTACAACTAGAAATATAAAACCAACAAGAAAGGGTACAAAAGAAGAAACAACAAGAAAATGAACAATGACAGATTCCATTATAGTAAGTCTATGTTGATCACATATTTCTTCC
Source organism: Picea glauca (assembly GCA_000966675.3). Lineage (NCBI taxonomy): Eukaryota > Viridiplantae > Streptophyta > Pinopsida > Pinales > Pinaceae > Picea > Picea glauca. The sequence continues at coordinate 8,159 of JZKD02S0364428.1, read as the reverse complement.
CTTATTAGTTTTTCATTGAGGTATTCTTCTTCTTTAACTAGAAAAGTATAATTGAATCCTATTAACCTCCTCTTTGTCTTCTTTCCAGATTCCACTATTCAAGATCCTCCCATGCTCCTCTTTCTACTTCATACTTTCTTGTACATGTTTTCTTTATGGTCCGCGGGAGCCCAAATCCTAGTCCATTGTACAAATGCCTTAATTTCATACACTACAACAAACATCATTATTTTTCATAAATCCCAGAGAACTAATTTGGGATCAATTTTGAATATATTTTATAACTCTAAGTTTTGAGTATAAAGTATTTTAAATTGGTCTATCATAATATTATTTTGAGCTCTATAAGTATTATTCTTTAAAATTTCTCTCATGCAAATGTAACATCTTATTTTATTTTGAATGTGATCATAATCTTTATTTATGTTGGAGATACTTCACACAAACCTAGGATTTATTTTTCCTAATTTTTTTCCTACGTTTATTAGTCATTATCAGTCTCATATAGTTAGGGAGAATATTCCTCTAGGAGAATATTATCTTCAGTTCACACTTCAATTTGATCAGTTGAGTGGAGTCTAGAAGCCACATTGGGATCATCACCAACTAATGTGAATTTTCCTTGGGATTATCACCATATTATAACATTACTCATTATTCCATGATCTCCTCCTCACTTCACTTTGTTTCACTTAGTTACCTGAATACTAAGAGACTAGTTAACTCAAACTAGGTGGCAGTTTACACCCGTAACTACCTGAGAGACTAGACTAGATCGCAATTTACTCCTATAATTGTTGGTGTGTGTCAATATCACTCTATACCACCACTATGGAGCATTGGATTCTCCTTGAGTGCGCATTAGTTGAGTTATACAAAGTATATCATGTGTAAATTTTCATTCATTCATTTGGTTAATGAGAATTATTCCATTATTTCTATTTTGTTTCTCTTTTTTCATATGTTCTCTGCAAATTGTGTATGTCAATTGCTAGATAGATATTTTTTGTGTAGGTTCAAAACATTTACATGTTATAAGAGTCGACAAATTTCTAGGAAAAATACACACCATATTCTTTTTGCAGGTACCGAATATTGAAGACAACAAAAAAATGGAATTTCCAAAAGAATCATTCTTACACCATACGATTTATTTACATGGAAAGAGAAGATTATAGTGAATATTCTAGGAAAAGTATTATATATGTTAATCATGGACACAAATACCGAACCCACATCATCCATAGAAAAATCCAAGTATATGAGTCGAATGGATGAAGTGTTTCTAACTATTTGCAGTCTCAATTGTCATGAAAACCTCTTTCACATATCCTCCTGTAAAACCATGGAATGTATTTTTGGAAAATAGGATGATATGAGGGGACACATGTGAGAGGTTTAATTTCTCACTTTGGATCCAAAAACCTTCGACAATCTCCAATATTTGTTTACCAAATATAAGGATTTGTTGTCGCAACTCAAGGCTTGTGGGGTTGATAAATATAATGAGGAGAAACAAATGGCTCCCACCATTCTCTCCAAAATTCTTATAGAATACCCAGTATTTGTATCCACATTTCATTCATTTAGGCTTGCCTCTAGATCACCTAGAATATTCCCTCTCTTGAATTATTTATTGAATCTCTTAAACAAGATAAAAACAACCGTATCAACATGGGAAAAATCAAAGGCCCAAAGGCTTATCCAAAAAATGAAGGGTACTCAAAACCCTTCAAGGATGCCTCCAAATCCAAAGGTGGAAAGGGAGTAAAAGGGGAGAAATGCACTTACTTCCATAAGGGATTCCATCCAGAATAGGCAGGTATGAAAAAACATATATATCAAATGGTCCAATTAATTCAATAAAAAAAACTTGGAGATCGTATCCCTAAGGGTGACAAGAAGAAGAAGACAGAAGATCAGAATCCCAAGAAAGGAAAACCTATCCATGCTTTGATTTCCATCAACGCCTCTCCTGATGCTTGGATCATAGATTCAGGTGAATCACACCAGATGGAAGACACAAAAGAAGTATATTATTCATTAGATTCATGCAAAGGTCCTCCTATTCTGATGGGGGAAAACTCTTCAGTCGAGGTCACCGATAAAGAAAGAATTGAACTCACAAATGGAAGCTTTGAGAATTTGCTACACATTCCCAAACTCTCTGCCAATATTCTCTTTGTGTATCATATGAAAAACTATGACACCGGAAAGAGAGTCATATTCACACCTGATGCATTGGATATATATGACATGCAAACCAATTCCAAGGTTGTTATCGATGAGGTAAATCATCAATCCATACTTTACACATTTTCAGAATTTATTGAACCCGATTTTGCATTACTTCTTACCCATGTTGATGAAAGTAGTAGGATATGGAACGAAAGGTTTAGGAATTTAAATTTCATATATATGTAACAACTTAGTAAGTAGGGAATGGTTGATGGTCTACCTGACATCCACTTCTCCAAAGGAATTTTTGAGGGATGTGTTCTTGGAAAACACCCTCAAGAGAAATTCGACAAAGGAAAGACTCAAAAGGCTTCCTTTCCTTTAGATATGATCCATAGTGACCTCATGGGACCTTTTTTTCATCCATCAATCAATAAATCAATGTACGTTCTCTTTTTTATTGATGATTTATCACGCTTCACATGAATTTTCTTTCTCAGGAAAAAATCAGAGATCTTTCAACACCTCAGATATTTCAAATCCCTTGTTGAGACATAGTCTGAAAAGAAAATCAAAGTCCCATGAAAAGATAAATGGGGAAAGTATGTCAACCATGAGATACAAAATATTTGTCATGAGGTAGGGATTCCATTACAACACATGGTTCCTTATACTCCACAACAAAACAGATTTCCTAAGCGGAAAAATAGATCTCTAAAAGAGAAGGCATCTTGCATGTTACATGCAAAGTCACCTCCACGAAGATTATGGGATGAAGAAATTAATTGTGCAACGTACATCCAAAATATATCTCCCCATATATATATCAAGGATAAGACTGCCTATGAGGCTTGGAGTTGCCTCAAACCAGAAGTGACCCACTTTCGTATTTTCGGTTCACGTGCATGGGACAAGATTCCCTCTAAGAAAAGGAATACACTTGGTCCACAGAGCACATAGTGTATATTTGTTGGATACCCCAAAGGTGTGAAGGGACATAGACTCATTGGTCTTTCCTTGGACTGGCTCATCATTTATCATAGTGTCCAATTTGAGAAAAGTGTATCACATGTACCTCAACAGCCGAATGCAGACACTTTTGTTCTTCCACCTATCAAAGATGATGAGCATGCACATGCCAACTCTTCTTCAGATGAGAGTTATTATTCAAAGGATTAAAATTATCTAGATACAAAGTCAGTACAATCATATGTAGATTCAGTGCATGGATATGTAGATGCAGAGCCAGAGCCGAGTCCCAAGTGGTCCAAGACTACTCTTCAGGATTCATGAGATCTTATAGGGGATCTAGATGATAATAGGATGACTCGATCTGATTTCGAGGACCTTCCTCTGGCACTCACTGCCACTTAATCGATGCCACCTAGGCATATTTTCTTAGTTCAGTCTTCAAATCCAAATTCCTATGGCGAGGATGTTAGAAATCCGTTTAGGGAATTCTCCATGAAGGAGGAGTACAAATCCCTCCTTGAGAACCAAACTTGGGATCTGGTTCCCCTTCCTTCAGGAAGGAAAATTGTTAGGTGTAGATGGGTTTACAGGACCAAGAGAATAGTGGATGAATAGGTTAGCATATACAAAGATGGGATATTTTCCAAAGGCTTTCAACAGGTGCACAGTATCAAATATGATGAGACCTTCACTCCAATAGAGAACATGGATTCCATACGTTTGGAACTTGCCATTGCGACAACCAAAGGATGGGAAGTCCATCAAATGGACATGAAGAATTCATTTCTTCACAGATATCTCTATTAGGAGATATATATGGAACAACCCTAGGTATTTATGTAGGATTCATATTTGGTATCTCGACTGAATAATCTCTTTATGGCCTCAAGCAGTCTCTGAGGGCATGGTATCTCAATATGGACTCCTACCTGTTGTCATAGAATTTTCTACGTTGTAATTCAGACATGAATGTTTACATGTTCAGGACGGATGATTCACTTCTACTCCTAGTTTTGTATGTTGATGATTTGTTGATCACCGATTTCTCAACTTCAACGATTGTTGCATTCAAGAGGATTATGCATGACATGTTATTGATTATAGAGATGGGTCCACTACATTTCTTCATTAGACTTGATATTTTTTAAGCCCTAAATAATGGCACATTATCCCTTAATTGGGACATATTATATTAGTAATGTTATTTTATTTATGTCAGCGTTGGTCTATTAGTTGTAATTGTACCTCCTACTCTCCTATATATACCAAGGAGACCATTTCATTTGGGATCATCTTGTATTTCAAAATTTATGTGGTGTATAAGGTGGTTTCCCCCTCTAAGAGGATTATTATTTGAAATTATCTCTTTTTCATTTCATTGAGTACTTATTCTGATGTTTTTTTATGTTATTTTGATATTTGGTTCTTAGCATTTGGTATTAGAGCTCAATGTATTGGGATTTCGCTACTACATCTGAGACACCTTGGAATTTTAGCTATAATGTTATTTCTACGATGTTTCCAAATTAATCCCTTGGATTGTATTTAGTAGATAACTCAAAGTACGTTGGGTTCAAATTTCAGCTCTTGAGGCCTTATACGTTTAGAGATATATCCTGTGTAATATAGGGTTCTTGAATCATCTTGAATTTATCCATCGTACAATTTTCTCTATAAATTTTTGTTTGTAACGTTTCAGACCCTAAAATCAAGAAGATATTCATATCAATTATCAAGGTAGTTTTGATACAAATTTAAGCTTCTGGTTCATCCTACGTTTGTAGATACACCCTGTGCAAGATAGGGTATCTGACTAGTCATGTTAACTAGTCTCAAATAGATCTTATGGGTAAAACAATGATATCTTATTCACTGAGTATCCAAATTAAGTGAGACTAGTTGCATTGGATAATGGACATAATTTAGTATTTCTGGTACAAGCTTCAGAATCAAATATTTGATATTGTGATCTTGGCATGCTTTACAAGTACGCTCTCCTGGAAGGGAAAAAAATCAACAAGTTGTGGGGAGGTTACCATAACTTCCACATGGAACATCCAATTTTTATTAGAGTTGTGGAATTGTAAAGAAGACATATTAGAGAGATACAAAAAGAAATTTCCGTACAATGATGAAATTTTGGAGATACAACAGAATAAAGATCGTCTAGTAGAACCACCTCAAAATCAAGGTTTAAAAGTAATACTTGGCCAACATGCCACAAAAAAAGGGAACTTCTACACCAAATAAGCCTCCAGAAAGTCCTACTTGGAATCTAGATGAAGGTGAAGAAATGCGCAGGGACATAAATGATTTACAAAAGAAGACAGTAACAAAATATGAACTACAAGGGATGATGGATTCAACTGAAGCTAAGTCAGAGGAAATAATGGATACTAAGATGGAGGGTTTAAAAAGGGATATCATGGAAGTATTGAAAATTTTCTTAATAAAGAGGACACTAAAAGTGAAAATGCATCCCATGAAATTCATGATGAGGACACAAGGAAGATGAATCAAGAATGGAGAAACTCCAATTTGGGTTGAAGACCAACCACTTTCCTAAGATTGATATGAGGAAGTTTGATGGGAAGGATTGGATCAAATGGATACTTTAGATGGAGAAATACTTTGATCTACATGATGTGCCACATACACAAAAGGTAATAACTTCTTCTTTATATTTAGAACCCAATCAATTAGTGTGGTATCGATGGATTTTTTCTCGCAAATCACTTGTCACTTGGACAATTTTAACGAAAGAAATGATAACACACTATGAGGATATACGGAGAAATACCTTCTTTATCCAATTGATAAATCTCAAGAAAAAGGGTTCAGTTGCAGAGCACATTGAGAAATTCCAAAGATTGAATATAAAGGTAACAAATATTCCATATGAGCACCTTATTGATGTATTTATAGGAACTTTAAAGGATAACATTCAACATGAGGTTCACCTTTGGGAACCCAAATCATTGGATAATGCATTCAGGGTGGTGAGAAATGTTGAAAGTAAAAATATGGCTATGGATACTAGAAGGACCACTCCTAACATCTATCGAGAGAATAATTTTCCTTCTTCTAAAACACCTCAACCTACAAGGCCAACACCTCAACAATTGGAGGAGAGAAAAGAAAAAGTTGTATGCTTTAATTGTGACAACAAGTAAAGTAAGGGACATAAGTGTGGTGATAATAAATTATTATACATAGATTGTGAAGAGGAAGAAGAACAAGAAAAATAACCATCTAACGATGAAAACCTAGAAGATATTTCTTATGAAGAGTTGACTCCCACGATATCATGTAATGCATTGGATGGAATTAGCACTTCTCAAACCCTCAATATCTAAGGATATATCAAAAATAAAAAGGTAATAGTCCTAATGTATTCTGGCAGTACTCATAATTTCATTCACTATACTTAGCCAAAGCTCTCAATTGCTTCATATATCCAGTGCCAAAGTTTCAAGTAATGATTACATATGGAGGAACTATCAATTTATCAGGAAAATGAAATAAGATCAATATTACTATGGGAGAATATTTAATGAATAGTCCAATGATTCTTATACCCATGGGTGGTGTTGATGTCGTACTAGGAATCCAATGGTTACAATCATTAGGAACAATGCCTTTTAAATTTCAAGAACTTTTCATGAAATTTTCATCGGAAAGAAAATAAATTGAGTTAAGGGGTATCACAGGGAAACCCAGTAAGTTGATAATCTATAATGGAATGACAAAATTATTGAAAAAGGGGCATCATGGTGTAATTTTACAACTATTCTCACTATATGTTCAAACATATAATCCATCTATTCCCATATATCTACAAGGGATCATTGATAAGAATTCCAGAGTATTTGAATATATTCCCAAAGGTATTCCATCCACTCAAAATCACTATCATGCTATTCACCTAATTCCTGGGAGTGTTCCTCCTAACATCAGGCCTTACAGATACCCTTATGCCTAGAATATTGAAATTGAGCATATGGTTGAAGAAATGTTAGAGGTTGGCATTATTATACCTAGTCAAAGTTCTTACTCTGCATCGAGGGTAATGGTACTCAATAAAGAGGGCTCATGGTGTATGTGTCCATATTATAGAGAGCTCAAGAAGATCATTGTTGAGGAAAATATATGAAATAATCTTACTCAAGCATTTTCAAATCCTACTTGGCTAAGGAAATATAGACAAGAATATCACCCTGTGTTTATAGCCTCAAAATTTGTCTCCTGATACACAAGTATTAGTTACAAGTTCTTAGGCTAATTTTTATAAATAAAAGATTGTTGTGAAATTCAACATTTTTATATAATTTTCTAAATATAATAGATGCAAAAGTAAATGTGGAGACAAAATAAAAAATACCAAGTCAAATATCGACACAGATGAGACAGAATAGAAATCTCTTATTTCATTCCAAGAAATCAAAAGAATCATTCTCTTTACAAAAATACCTAAGGGAATTTGGACCAAAGTCAAACTTATATGTCCCCGATGAAAACCATACAAAATGACTTCTAACATAAAGTAAAAAACTAAACTTTAAAATATGGATCAACTTGCCACAGATTGATTCCCACTCGACTATGCACAAAATACTTTATTAGTCATGAAATTTAATTCATAAACAAACAAGTCTACACAGACTATCAAAGATAGATCAACACCTCTTAAAAACAAGTGTCTGAATGATGTAATTCAGCCTTGAATCTTGTTGTCTGCAATAGCACCCTACTATCATAAAAGAGAAATAGGCTTTCAATGAATTAAATAATGAAAGAAAACTTAACTATCTCAATAAAACTCAAGAGCATACCTTGGTATGCTTTCTCCTTCTATTCTCCCCTTGTTCTTCCTTCTATTTTTTACTTTAAGAAATCAAAATTAGTTGAAGAAGTTAAAATATCGCTTTTAGTTAAGTTAACTAAAGCTCAACTAATTTTTAGTTTAGGGGAAGAATTAATATAATAATAATAAGGGTCTTTAATAAATA
>JZKD02S0364417.1:0-18752 GCA_000966675.3 Picea glauca | reverse complement strand
CCTATCTTCTCTGCAAGATGGACACTATGCTACCACTACAATATGCTTCTGCTGCAAATGCTACTACTCAACCAGAACATAGATCAAATGTTCAAGAGTGATATTCTCTTCCTATGAAAATCATTGGACCTGTCCATGTGTCAACCATATAAAATCATCCATACTATATATAAAGTGTATTCCAATCATACATACTATCTCATGCATCAATCATGAAGAAAAATATATGTTAAGAATGAATGGTGAATCATGAACGAAGCATGAACCATTTACATCATGTGTCATACTATGTTCCAACCATACAATACCCTATACCATAATGAAGTGCATCACCCATATGCCAAGAAAATGTGTTGACTATGTACATACCATATATCAAGATCATCAACTGTATATCATGCCAACCATGTGTAACATTCCCGACCACCCAGGTCGGGCCATGCTACTCCAGATAACACTCTGATACCAACTTGTAATGCCCCCAACCACCAACAGGTCAGGTATCATCATTGAGTAAACATCTTTTGCAGAAATATTAACATATAAACTTAACAACAATAAATAGAGATAACATGAAAACATATATGCAACGAAACAAATGATATTATTACAAGAAATAAAAAACATGCAATAAAATACATCATTTAACCACTCAGCAAAGAAATGATACTTATATATTAATTGGAGTACACCAACTACGTATAGACCTTCCATGAACTTCCCAGCCTTAGACCATGCTGCTCATCACTCTTAGCAGTGGGTCACCCCCGAGTTGGGACTAAACTCCATCGAGCAAGGGATTCCTAGGCTAGGCAGGGATAAATGGAAGTTGCATAGTACAACAAGAATAATTTCCTCCAAGGAGATAATTATACCTGCATCTGACAAACTCTCTTTCCCCACATGCCTCTCCCACCCCAGGAGTGTACACCTTCATTGTCACAGAGTACATCGACTACTACACCTCCCTTTCTGAGGCTTCAACAACAGGTCGAATCAGAAATTCTCAGAGCTCTATATATGCTACTAGAATCCCTCTAGGAGAACTCACTTCCCCATCACACTCTCTCACCTCGAGAGAGTTTCTCATAGGCCTAACAACTTGCTTATTCTATCCTCGGGTCTGACAAACCGCTTCTTCATTCCCACTCCTCAACACACGGGCATGGTGATGGCAACAAAAAAACCTAGACGTGGGGAGTGGTACTGATAGAAAAATATGCAAGTAACCCATAGGGTACACGTATAATGAGGGTATCAGTTCAGGCTTGTTGTAGAGGTTTGAGGTGTTTCAGGAATTAGCCTCCTCCCTTGCGCAAACTAGTGGAGTTCATTCCTCCATACTCTTTATTCATGGTTGGTCTACACGCAACTATGTTGTTATATTAATAATATGAATATTTACATGTACAAAATAGGCTCTTGGCCTTTGACATCTAGTCTCTCAGCCTAATCAACACATAAGCCTACCATCTTATAAATACTTGGCTTACCAACTTACAAAACATGTTACATTCATAATTACAATTGGTGCTCAGCCTTGCGATATTACAATCCCCTCCCCTTATTTTTGCATTGTCCTCAGTGGAACTCATTTACACAACATCAACACGATTTTTAAAATCTTAAAAAATATGCGTATTATTCCTGCATAGCATCTTTGTGTTCCCATGTTGCGTCCTCATGACCGTACCAAGTCCACTGGACCTTTACCAACCTTATGGCTTGATTTCAGATATGCTTGATTTTCCGATGCAGTATGTGCACCAGATGCACTTGAAAAGTGCTTTCTTGCTCCACCTGAATCACATTCCAATCAATAACATGATTATCATCAGGTATATATTTCTTAATAAATGACACATGAAATACATTATGTATGGACATAGATGTAGGAAATACAAGAATATAACTTATTGGACCAATCATCTCTAATATTTCAAACGACCCACAATATCTGGTTGCCAACTTGGAATAGTTCCCCAACTTCTGGGAACTTATGTTGGCTTTCACCTATACAAAAACATGATCACCCACTTTAAATTCCTTATGAGTTATGTTCTTGTCAGTATATCTTTTTTGTATGTCTTGGGAAACCCTCAAATTCTATTTAATCTTTAGTATTTTCTCTTCCATTTCCTTGAGAAACTCTGGCCCAACCACTACCTTATCAACTTGGTTGTCCCAAATTACTGGGGTGTTGCACTTTCTTCCATAAAGTTCTTTGTATGGGTTCATATTTAGTGATGCTTGATACCCATTATTGTAGGAAAAATCTACCAAGTGTAGACAATATTCCCATATGAACGATTTTTCCATCACATACAGATCTTATATCACTTGATTTACTCTTTTCGTTTGTCCATAAGAATCAGGATGATAAGTTGTGTTGATGTTCAAGATCATTTTGATCCCTTTGAATAATCCTCTCCAAAACTTTGAGGTAAATTTTTGGTCTTTTTCAAACACAATTTCCTTGGGAATACCATGCAATCATGGTACTTCCCTCATATATATATCAACAACATTAGTTGCCTTGTGAATAGTCTTCAATGGAATGAAATGGACAGATTTAGTAAGCTTGTCCACCACCACCATGATTGCATCATGTTGCTTGCTTGTTCTGGGCAATCCTATGATGAACTACATTCTCACCACTTCCCACTTCCACTCAGGAATGGGTAATGACTGTAGAAACCCATCTGGGTTTATATGCGTAGCTTTGACCCTTTGACACTCCATACATATGGCGATGTATTCTGCAATTTATTTCTTCATGTCTGGCCAGTAGTAATGGCTCTTGACTACTACCACTATTTTCTGACATCCTAGGTGTCCCGCATAAGGTACATTGTGCATTTCTTTGAAAATATCACTCCTCAATTAAGGAGGATTGGGTACATAAAATTTGTTTCTGTAAAGAGAATTCCATCAATTCCCAATTCATAATCTTTAGCTTTTTGTGCATTTTACCTTGCTGCAATTGTGTTAACAATTCAATGTACTGCAAATCAACTTTTGTAGCCTCAGAAATTTAGCCTTTAAGATCCGTCTGATACATGCTAATGGTTTTATCATGCAGTTCATGCACTCTCTTGCTGAGTGCATCGACCACTTTTTCCTCCTTTCCTTTGATGTGCTTGATATCAAAGCCATACTCACAGAGAAATTCCAACCATATACTCTACCTATAATTCAAATTTGGTTGATCAAACAAATATTTTAGACTGTTATGGTCTATCCTCAACTCAAACCTCTTTCCCATGAGGTAGTGCCTCCATTTCTTTAAATCATGTACTATGGATGCCAACTCCAAATCATGAGTGGCATAGATCATTTCATGTTCTTTCAATTTTCTGGACTCAAAACATATCACAAATCCATTTTGACTAAGGACTCTACCAAGTCCTTCTTTGCACGCATTTGTGCAAACCATGCAATCTTCATTCGGATCGTCAATTCATAGAATTGGAGCATTGGTTAATAATTGCTTCAGTTTCTGGAATCTCATTTCACATTATGTTGTCCATTTAAACTTCTTCCCCTTCCTTTGCAAGGAAGTGATGGGATGTGCTATTTTGGAAAACCCTATGATGAACCTTTTGTAGTAGCCAACTAGACCCATGAAGGATCTAACTTCTATCACATTCATAGGTGTTGTCCAACCTTTAATGGCCTCGGTATTTTTAGGGTCCATTTCTATCCCTTCTTCATATATGATATGCCCCAAATAGGGAATTTTGTTTTGATAAAGTGAGAACTTGCTCAATTTGGCATATAGTTGATGCTCTCTGAGCACTTGCAACACCATCCTCAAATAATGCTCATACTCTTCTTCCAACTTGGAATATAAAATGATTTCATCCAAAAAGAGAATGACAAACTTGTCTAAATATTCTCAGAAAACACCATTCATTAGGCACATGAAAACATCTGGTGCATTTGATAATCCAAATGACAACACTGTGAATTAATAATGACCATACATTGTCCTGAAGGCAGTATTGTTGATGTCTTCCTCTTTAATCCTTACCTAATGGTATCCTGACCTGGGATATATCTTTGAAAATATCCTTGCATCCTTCAACTGATCGAAGAGATCATCAATCCTTGGTAGAGGATACTTGTTCTTTATAGTCACTTTGTTCAACTATCTGCAATTCATGCACAGTCTTAATGTCCCATCTTTCTTCTTCATGAACAAGTATGGGGCACCCCAAGGTGACACACTTGGGCGTATATACCCCTTCTTCAAAATATCTTCAAGTTGCATTTGCAACTCCTTCAGTTCTATTGTACTCATTCTGTAAGTAGTATTTGATACTGGAGCTGCTCCAGGCATTAAATTTATAGAGAAATTAATATCTCTCTTTGAGGGTAGTCTTGGTACCTCCTTGAACACATCTTCAAAATATTTCAGGACTACATGATCCTCCAATTTTGGCACCTTATCTTTAGATGCTTCATCCATATGGGCTGCAAATATTTAAAATCCCTTCCTATAACACTTCTTTAGTTGCATTGTTGATATTTCCCATACACTAACTTCCCTAAGAATTCCTTGGACTGCTCTCTGATTTCCTTCCTCATACAAGCAAGTGAATGCCTTGTTATGTCAGTCTAATATGGCATGGTGTTGATCCAACCCATACCAATTAGGCAATCATACGATACCAAAGGAAAGATGTTAAACTCTTTTTTGGTACTCATTCCATTCATGCCCACTAGACATTATTTAACCAACTCAAGAACCTTTTTCTTGGCTCCTATAGCCAGCTGCACCAACCAATATTTCCCATGCTTTATTCTTGGTAATTGAAATATTTCCACTACCTTAGGATCTATATAGATATGAATTTCCCCTGATTCTATTAAAATAGTAAAGGAACGGTCATTGATCATACCTTCAACTTCGATCATGTGTGATTGAAACTTAGCTTGCTTGTTGTCCAGGGCCGCATAGATCCTTGGTACTCTTCTACCCATGTCCTCCACTATTTATTCTTGCTAAACATTGTGGAAATATATTACCTTGTCACTTTTGTGAGGACAATCTCTATACTTTTTGTCTCCTTTACATCCCCAACATTGCATAGGTGTTTTCCTTGGCCTTTGCCCACTTACTTCAGCCATCCCAGGCTCTCTCAAAACTAGTTGTCCTTGAGGACTATTTCTAAAAAATGGTGGCTTTCTCCCTTTCTACCTCTGCTCCCTCTTAAACTTCCTCATGTATTCCCAATCTCTTTGGAAACTAGGCCTTCCCCTATGTTGATCATATAATTTTTTTTACTTCCTTATGGTTTCTTCCATAGTCTTTGGATCATCATACTGGATTTTGTCGCTGATAAAATGTGACATACCACTCAGATATATTTGGATCTTGACTTTATCATCCTTGATGAAAGGGATATACTTCAACAACTCTAGAAATTTCCTTTCATATTCATCTAAAATCATGCTTCCCAATTTAAGTTCAAATAACTCTTTCATCTTTTTGTCATAATATCTCTTGGTTAAGTATTTATTTTCAAAATGTTTCTTGAATTCCTTCCATGTCACATTTTTCTCCCTGAGGCATTGTTCTTGCACCGGTTGATCCCACCATATGTATTCTTTTCCTTTAAGTTGGTAGATGGAAATTATTCCCTTTGCATGAGAAGAATAGTTATGCAATTGGAAATATTTCCTCATGCCAAGTAGTCATGTATCAACCTCTTCATATTTCTTGTGCTCTCTATCAAAAGTAGGAGGTTTGATATTATTCATTTCACCCTTCAGTTCATCCACCTTAGATATCCTATGCTTTCTGGTGCTATGTGGCCTCCTTTTGGAATGCCTTTGGGAGTGAGGGTGATGTCTGATACCACTCCCTGATCTTCCTTTCTTCCCAGGGGTCCCGTGACTTCCTACTTTGATGGAGACACTCTTCTTATCCAAATCATTTTCAATTCTCTCCAGGCTCTGTGTTAAATTCATATTGAAGTTTTCATGTTTCTATTTGGCTCTCTTAAGCCTTTCATTATATACCTAGTGAATTTGGGCATATTTTTGAGATTTTTTAATGATTTTCATTATGCTCACTTCCTTATATATTTACTTTCCATGCCCATTGGTGTTTGTTCCTTCCACTCCCAAATGGACATCCATTCCTCTATATTCATCCTCCGAACTATAAGTGCCATGTGCCTCCTCCATTTCTCTACACTATGTAACAATTCGGTATGGTTCTGACAATTGCTACCTCTGCAAAATGTGCAATTAACTGAATTTTGTCAGGATATTAGACTTAATAATTTTCTAGAATAAATTAAACAATATGATTCAACAAAATAATATCAGACTCCATTTTCTATGGTCTTTGGTTGATAAAGAATCCCCACAGCTCTATCTTTGAGCCCTACTATGTTATACAATTCACTTTTGGGTGATAGCCCCTTTTTCCTTCATACCTTAATTTGCATGTGATCACGATTATGACCAAGTGCTAATAGTTGGGCGCTTATCTGGAGCCTTGAAACTTTAGGGATCTAAAGCTTCATAGGTTTACCTTTTCACACATCACAACATCACAAAACATTGAACTGGTGAACTTGCAAAGGACGGTGGATCTACGGTCCACATTCCCTATTCAGGTCTGCAATGAATAGGAGCTCTGGGAATATGGTCTTCGACACTTTCCAAAGCACATAAAAAAAAAATCTCAGAGTGCCACATTGGAGAACTAATGAAGTGGGGTGGATCAACAGTCCTCGGCTTCCTCGCATCCAATGACTGATATTTACTACGTAAATCTAGGCTTCGGGAGTTCCGGGTTGTCCAAACTCTCAATCCTCCCGGGGTGCAAAGTCTCTAGACTACTGCAGTTGTTTCCAAGTACAAATTCATATGACACCTAGCATGCCTAAGGGATATCCACATCACCCAGGTGATGCCATAATTCCACATCACATCCCCTGCTTCGAGACTTCCTGGCTCTAGGACATCGGATCTTTGGGGTTCTGGGACATTGGATGATTTCCTCCTCCCACTCAAGCATGAACCATTTCTTTGAGAGTGTCAAGTATTCGGACCTTGGGATATGACACCATGCATATATTATGACCAATAGTTTATATTAACTGTAGCCTTAGAGAGTTCTTGACTCGATGAAAAATGTAACACAATTCCTCTGGAGTGCCCAATCTCTAGACCGTTGAATCTATTACCATGTGTCCTTTTTGATCAACAGTCAAGGTAGACTCTGAACTTTAGGCCATTGGTAGTCTTCACACTTGAACACAATTCATCTAAATTACCATGTCTCTAGACCTTGAGGCTTGGAATCGGATGCCATGCCTCCCCTGTGACCAACGGTTGAGATTAACTATGGCCTTTGGGCCTTCGAGAGTTCTCTACTCAATGCTAACTGTAACACCTTTCCTCTAGAGTACCAAGTCTGGAGACTTCATGATCTAGCACCATGCATCACTTAGGTCAATTTATTGTGGGCCCAGTCTAGTTAAATTTTTTATGTAACCATCAGGGGCCCTACCATCCATGCTCGATAAGAGTTCCATGTGGTGAATCACTAGAAGTGGACATGTGGCCCAATCTTATGGGTGAAATGTGTCACGTTCTAATTGGAATTTCAATATTCCAAAGGTTCTTAACCCAATGACACGTGGCACACATATCATGTGTCCATGTCATCCTAGGTGACATCAGCAAGTGACGTCACTTTAGGACTTTAGGACTTTGGGTTCGAAAGATTTCACAGTAGCACACTCCAATTCTCCCAAACGTCGAACTCTCAAACAAGATAATATTTTGACATGCATATCCTTTTTATGAATGGTCTGGATTAACCCCAGGCTTCGGGACTTTGGGAGTTTTCACTCTATCTCACTTTGTTTCTCCTGAATCTCATATTTCTAAACAAGCCAATCTTCTAACACGTGTCCCTTTTGATGAACGGTCTAGATTAACTACGGATTTTAGAAATTCGAGAGATTTCACTCTACCACACTTTGTTTCTCCCTATTATTACCCTATGATTCATAGGATCAACTAGTCACTGGAAAATTTTCACTCTTGGTGTGATTTGGTTGAAATAATATTTCATTTTTACAAATTATTTCCAGAAGAAAGAAAAAAGAAAGAAAAGAAAAAAGAAAAAAGAAAGAAAAGAAAAAGAAGAAAGAAAGAAAAGAGGGCATAAAAGAAAAAGGATAAGGCCCCATGCAATAATAATGATTTGATCCATACAATTTAATCATTGTCTAGTCTTTTTGAATTTATGTTGATATGATTAGTCAATAAGGCTTGGCTAAACTGTTTAATCTTAGCCAAGTAGATAGGTTAGCTAGTGAATAAATTTGATCAAACTGTATAAAATTGATCAAATAGCCCCAGGGTAGAGTAAATTCTTAACCCAACTATANTTACAATCCCCTCCCCTTATTTTTGCATTGTCCTCAGTGGAACTCATTTACACAACATCAACACGATTTTTAAAATCTTAAAAAATATGCGTATTATTCCTGCATAGCATCTTTGTGTTCCCATGTTGCGTCCTCATGACCGTACCAAGTCCACTGGACCTTTACCAACCTTATGGCTTGATTTCAGATATGCTTGATTTTCCGATGCAGTATGTGCACCAGATGCACTTGAAAAGTGCTTTCTTGCTCCACCTGAATCACATTCCAATCAATAACATGATTATCATCAGGTATATATTTCTTAATAAATGACACATGAAATACATTATGTATGGACATAGATGTAGGAAATACAAGAATATAACTTATTGGACCAATCATCTCTAATATTTCAAACGACCCACAATATCTGGTTGCCAACTTGGAATAGTTCCCCAACTTCTGGGAACTTATGTTGGCTTTCACCTATACAAAAACATGATCACCCACTTTAAATTCCTTATGAGTTATGTTCTTGTCAGTATATCTTTTTTGTATGTCTTGGGAAACCCTCAAATTCTATTTAATCTTTAGTATTTTCTCTTCCATTTCCTTGAGAAACTCTGGCCCAACCACTACCTTATCAACTTGGTTGTCCCAAATTACTGGGGTGTTGCACTTTCTTCCATAAAGTTCTTTGTATGGGTTCATATTTAGTGATGCTTGATACCCATTATTGTAGGAAAAATCTACCAAGTGTAGACAATATTCCCATATGAACGATTTTTCCATCACATACAGATCTTATATCACTTGATTTACTCTTTTCGTTTGTCCATAAGAATCAGGATGATAAGTTGTGTTGATGTTCAAGATCATTTTGATCCCTTTGAATAATCCTCTCCAAAACTTTGAGGTAAATTTTTGGTCTTTTTCAAACACAATTTCCTTGGGAATACCATGCAATCATGGTACTTCCCTCATATATATATCAACAACATTAGTTGCCTTGTGAATAGTCTTCAATGGAATGAAATGGACAGATTTAGTAAGCTTGTCCACCACCACCATGATTGCATCATGTTGCTTGCTTGTTCTGGGCAATCCTATGATGAACTACATTCTCACCACTTCCCACTTCCACTCAGGAATGGGTAATGACTGTAGAAACCCATCTGGGTTTATATGCGTAGCTTTGACCCTTTGACACTCCATACATATGGCGATGTATTCTGCAATTTATTTCTTCATGTCTGGCCAGTAGTAATGGCTCTTGACTACTACCACTATTTTCTGACATCCTAGGTGTCCCGCATAAGGTACATTGTGCATTTCTTTGAAAATATCACTCCTCAATTAAGGAGGATTGGGTACATAAAATTTGTTTCTGTAAAGAGAATTCCATCAATTCCCAATTCATAATCTTTAGCTTTTTGTGCATTTTACCTTGCTGCAATTGTGTTAACAATTCAATGTACTGCAAATCAACTTTTGTAGCCTCAGAAATTTAGCCTTTAAGATCCGTCTGATACATGCTAATGGTTTTATCATGCAGTTCATGCACTCTCTTGCTGAGTGCATCGACCACTTTTTCCTCCTTTCCTTTGATGTGCTTGATATCAAAGCCATACTCACAGAGAAATTCCAACCATATACTCTACCTATAATTCAAATTTGGTTGATCAAACAAATATTTTAGACTGTTATGGTCTATCCTCAACTCAAACCTCTTTCCCATGAGGTAGTGCCTCCATTTCTTTAAATCATGTACTATGGATGCCAACTCCAAATCATGAGTGGCATAGATCATTTCATGTTCTTTCAATTTTCTGGACTCAAAACATATCACAAATCCATTTTGACTAAGGACTCTACCAAGTCCTTCTTTGCACGCATTTGTGCAAACCATGCAATCTTCATTCGGATCGTCAATTCATAGAATTGGAGCATTGGTTAATAATTGCTTCAGTTTCTGGAATCTCATTTCACATTATGTTGTCCATTTAAACTTCTTCCCCTTCCTTTGCAAGGAAGTGATGGGATGTGCTATTTTGGAAAACCCTATGATGAACCTTTTGTAGTAGCCAACTAGACCCATGAAGGATCTAACTTCTATCACATTCATAGGTGTTGTCCAACCTTTAATGGCCTCGGTATTTTTAGGGTCCATTTCTATCCCTTCTTCATATATGATATGCCCCAAATAGGGAATTTTGTTTTGATAAAGTGAGAACTTGCTCAATTTGGCATATAGTTGATGCTCTCTGAGCACTTGCAACACCATCCTCAAATAATGCTCATACTCTTCTTCCAACTTGGAATATAAAATGATTTCATCCAAAAAGAGAATGACAAACTTGTCTAAATATTCTCAGAAAACACCATTCATTAGGCACATGAAAACATCTGGTGCATTTGATAATCCAAATGACAACACTGTGAATTAATAATGACCATACATTGTCCTGAAGGCAGTATTGTTGATGTCTTCCTCTTTAATCCTTACCTAATGGTATCCTGACCTGGGATATATCTTTGAAAATATCCTTGCATCCTTCAACTGATCGAAGAGATCATCAATCCTTGGTAGAGGATACTTGTTCTTTATAGTCACTTTGTTCAACTATCTGCAATTCATGCACAGTCTTAATGTCCCATCTTTCTTCTTCATGAACAAGTATGGGGCACCCCAAGGTGACACACTTGGGCGTATATACCCCTTCTTCAAAATATCTTCAAGTTGCATTTGCAACTCCTTCAGTTCTATTGTACTCATTCTGTAAGTAGTATTTGATACTGGAGCTGCTCCAGGCATTAAATTTATAGAGAAATTAATATCTCTCTTTGAGGGTAGTCTTGGTACCTCCTTGAACACATCTTCAAAATATTTCAGGACTACATGATCCTCCAATTTTGGCACCTTATCTTTAGATGCTTCATCCATATGGGCTGCAAATATTTAAAATCCCTTCCTATAACACTTCTTTAGTTGCATTGTTGATATTTCCCATACACTAACTTCCCTAAGAATTCCTTGGACTGCTCTCTGATTTCCTTCCTCATACAAGCAAGTGAATGCCTTGTTATGTCAGTCTAATATGGCATGGTGTTGATCCAACCCATACCAATTAGGCAATCATACGATACCAAAGGAAAGATGTTAAACTCTTTTTTGGTACTCATTCCATTCATGCCCACTAGACATTATTTAACCAACTCAAGAACCTTTTTCTTGGCTCCTATAGCCAGCTGCACCAACCAATATTTCCCATGCTTTATTCTTGGTAATTGAAATATTTCCACTACCTTAGGATCTATATAGATATGAATTTCCCCTGATTCTATTAAAATAGTAAAGGAACGGTCATTGATCATACCTTCAACTTCGATCATGTGTGATTGAAACTTAGCTTGCTTGTTGTCCAGGGCCGCATAGATCCTTGGTACTCTTCTACCCATGTCCTCCACTATTTATTCTTGCTAAACATTGTGGAAATATATTACCTTGTCACTTTTGTGAGGACAATCTCTATACTTTTTGTCTCCTTTACATCCCCAACATTGCATAGGTGTTTTCCTTGGCCTTTGCCCACTTACTTCAGCCATCCCAGGCTCTCTCAAAACTAGTTGTCCTTGAGGACTATTTCTAAAAAATGGTGGCTTTCTCCCTTTCTACCTCTGCTCCCTCTTAAACTTCCTCATGTATTCCCAATCTCTTTGGAAACTAGGCCTTCCCCTATGTTGATCATATAATTTTTTTTACTTCCTTATGGTTTCTTCCATAGTCTTTGGATCATCATACTGGATTTTGTCGCTGATAAAATGTGACATACCACTCAGATATATTTGGATCTTGACTTTATCATCCTTGATGAAAGGGATATACTTCAACAACTCTAGAAATTTCCTTTCATATTCATCTAAAATCATGCTTCCCAATTTAAGTTCAAATAACTCTTTCATCTTTTTGTCATAATATCTCTTGGTTAAGTATTTATTTTCAAAATGTTTCTTGAATTCCTTCCATGTCACATTTTTCTCCCTGAGGCATTGTTCTTGCACCGGTTGATCCCACCATATGTATTCTTTTCCTTTAAGTTGGTAGATGGAAATTATTCCCTTTGCATGAGAAGAATAGTTATGCAATTGGAAATATTTCCTCATGCCAAGTAGTCATGTATCAACCTCTTCATATTTCTTGTGCTCTCTATCAAAAGTAGGAGGTTTGATATTATTCATTTCACCCTTCAGTTCATCCACCTTAGATATCCTATGCTTTCTGGTGCTATGTGGCCTCCTTTTGGAATGCCTTTGGGAGTGAGGGTGATGTCTGATACCACTCCCTGATCTTCCTTTCTTCCCAGGGGTCCCGTGACTTCCTACTTTGATGGAGACACTCTTCTTATCCAAATCATTTTCAATTCTCTCCAGGCTCTGTGTTAAATTCATATTGAAGTTTTCATGTTTCTATTTGGCTCTCTTAAGCCTTTCATTATATACCTAGTGAATTTGGGCATATTTTTGAGATTTTTTAATGATTTTCATTATGCTCACTTCCTTATATATTTACTTTCCATGCCCATTGGTGTTTGTTCCTTCCACTCCCAAATGGACATCCATTCCTCTATATTCATCCTCCGAACTATAAGTGCCATGTGCCTCCTCCATTTCTCTACACTATGTAACAATTCGGTATGGTTCTGACAATTGCTACCTCTGCAAAATGTGCAATTAACTGAATTTTGTCAGGATATTAGACTTAATAATTTTCTAGAATAAATTAAACAATATGATTCAACAAAATAATATCAGACTCCATTTTCTATGGTCTTTGGTTGATAAAGAATCCCCACAGCTCTATCTTTGAGCCCTACTATGTTATACAATTCACTTTTGGGTGATAGCCCCTTTTTCCTTCATACCTTAATTTGCATGTGATCACGATTATGACCAAGTGCTAATAGTTGGGCGCTTATCTGGAGCCTTGAAACTTTAGGGATCTAAAGCTTCATAGGTTTACCTTTTCACACATCACAACATCACAAAACATTGAACTGGTGAACTTGCAAAGGACGG
Source organism: Picea glauca (assembly GCA_000966675.3). NCBI lineage: Eukaryota > Viridiplantae > Streptophyta > Pinopsida > Pinales > Pinaceae > Picea > Picea glauca. The sequence continues at coordinate 5,277 of JZKD02S0364417.1, read as the reverse complement.
TGGATCTACGGTCCACATTCCCTATTCAGGTCTGCAATGAATAGGAGCTCTGGGAATATGGTCTTCGACACTTTCCAAAGCACATAAAAAAAAAATCTCAGAGTGCCACATTGGAGAACTAATGAAGTGGGGTGGATCAACAGTCCTCGGCTTCCTCGCATCCAATGACTGATATTTACTACGTAAATCTAGGCTTCGGGAGTTCCGGGTTGTCCAAACTCTCAATCCTCCCGGGGTGCAAAGTCTCTAGACTACTGCAGTTGTTTCCAAGTACAAATTCATATGACACCTAGCATGCCTAAGGGATATCCACATCACCCAGGTGATGCCATAATTCCACATCACATCCCCTGCTTCGAGACTTCCTGGCTCTAGGACATCGGATCTTTGGGGTTCTGGGACATTGGATGATTTCCTCCTCCCACTCAAGCATGAACCATTTCTTTGAGAGTGTCAAGTATTCGGACCTTGGGATATGACACCATGCATATATTATGACCAATAGTTTATATTAACTGTAGCCTTAGAGAGTTCTTGACTCGATGAAAAATGTAACACAATTCCTCTGGAGTGCCCAATCTCTAGACCGTTGAATCTATTACCATGTGTCCTTTTTGATCAACAGTCAAGGTAGACTCTGAACTTTAGGCCATTGGTAGTCTTCACACTTGAACACAATTCATCTAAATTACCATGTCTCTAGACCTTGAGGCTTGGAATCGGATGCCATGCCTCCCCTGTGACCAACGGTTGAGATTAACTATGGCCTTTGGGCCTTCGAGAGTTCTCTACTCAATGCTAACTGTAACACCTTTCCTCTAGAGTACCAAGTCTGGAGACTTCATGATCTAGCACCATGCATCACTTAGGTCAATTTATTGTGGGCCCAGTCTAGTTAAATTTTTTATGTAACCATCAGGGGCCCTACCATCCATGGTTGATAAGAGTTCCATGTGGTGAATCACTAGAAGTGGACACGTGGCCCAATCTTATGGGTGAAATGTGTCACGTTCTAATTGGAATTTCAATATTCCAAAGGTTCTTAACCCAATGACACATGGCACACATATCATGTGTCCATGTCATCCTAGGTGACATCAGCAAGTCACGTCACTTCAGGACTTTAGGACTTTGGGTTCGAAATATTTCACAGTAGCACACTCCAATTCTCCCAAACGTCGAACTCTCAAACAAGCTAATATTTTGACATGCATATCCTTTTTATGAATGGTCTGGATTAACTCCAGACTTCGGGACTTTGGGAGTTTTCACTCTATCTCACTTTGTTTCTCCTGAATCTCATATTTCTAAACAAGCCAATCTTCTAACACGTGTCCCTTTTGATGAACGGTCTAGATTAACTWCGGATTTTAGAAATTCGAGAGATTTCACTCTACCACACTTTGTTTCTCCCTATTATTACCCTATGATTCATAGGATCAACTAGTCACTGGAAAATTTTCACTCTTGGTGTGATTTGGTTGAAATAATATTTCATTTTTACAAATTATTTCCAGAAGAAAGAAAAAAGAAAGAAAAGAAAAAAGAAAAAAGAAAGAAAAGAAAAAGAAGAAAGAAAGAAAAGAGGGCATAAAAGAAAAAGGATAAGGCCCCATGCAATAATAATGATTTGATCCATACAATTTAATCATTGTCTAGTCTTTTTGAATTTATGTTGATATGATTAGTCAATAAGGCTTGGCTAAACTGTTTAATCTTAGCCAAGTAGATAGGTTAGCTAGTGAATAAATTTGATCAAACTGTATAAAATTGATCAAATAGCCCCAGGGTAGAGTAAATTCTTAACCCAACTATACAATATGGGCTAAATGTGTTAGGTAGGTAGGATAGAACCTAGGTTATTGTTTTTATTTCAATAAAATAAGCCTAATGATGGTCGATATTCTTTGTTTTGACCTATGAATGATGTTTTCTAACCCCTTGGTGACCAAATAAGAAGTAATGGAGCTAAAACCCAAAAAATATGAGCTATCCTAAGTTTTTTCAAAGTAATATGTTGCGTTCTCCATGATTAAAGGGTGCACTGATATCAACAACTGAGAAAACAACACTCAGATCTATGGTCGTCAAGAAATTTTGGACCCCCCTGACCGTTCTACCTTTAATAGTGGGGGGGGGGGTCCGATATGGTGGTTTTTCCCAGTGGGCCCCATCCTAACGTGGCACAAATCCATTACGTCAAACCCCCCTTTCCCTAAACCATTTACTTCCTACCCCCCCTCCGACATACCTCCATGCCATCCTTGTTATACCATCGTCGCCTCATGTCATCACATTCCACGACCTCGCCATCTTATGATGTCATACTCCATTACCCTGATCCTATAAGTCTTGTCTCATCAATTCACTGGCATATTCTCCCCACTTATCTATCACATGTCAGGTCTCATTTCACGTACCCTCCAATCAACGACTTCCACATCATCCTGACACACTCGTCACCCGTCCTTTACTTTCCACCTCATACCCAGTTATCCATTGGCCAATTAAAACATGCTAACATATCTGTTAGCTTGTTGACCTATCTCACGCACCCAACAGATACCCATTCTCCCAAATTTAATCTCGTTTCCACCATTATCACACTGTCCACATTTTCTCCGCATAACAAAATATCTTTTCACCCGCCATTTTCAACCAGTAACCAAGATAAAATCAAGTATCTGCTAACGTTTTTTGTTTTAGTTACAGGTACCAGTTGAATTGATGGCACCAAAATCTAAGAAATCAGAGGTCTAGGAAAAACCATTCCTCCCACCTCCTGTCGATCTCAAACAGATCCCTCTAGCTGACAAAGACTACCTGACTCACAAACCAATTGTTAATTCAATATCGTTGAATTTCATTCATGGTTCAGGGACACCTTCCTGGATAAAAGTGATGAGATTGGACTCTAGGTCCAATATCCCACTGTATCTCTTTCCCCAAATTCACCATTAATTCTCCCACAAGTTCCAAGCTCATTATCTCCCCAATCAGAGAGCCATTGTTTCATTGTCTCAAGAGACCCTTTTCACTATCACACCCGAGGCCATTGACCAGATGATGCAAATCCATAGAGCCAAATCACCCTCTAATTTCACCCTTGAAGTTCTAACTAAAATGTACCAAAATATTTCTTTTCCCCAGAGAGCACAAATTTTTGAGTTTTTCCTCCCACAGAATGCCCAATTACCCAAGAAAAATCCCCCCTACCATTCTTCCATGTTTTCAGAAAAAGGAAACCAATTCATTTCATCCTTGTGTTTTCTTCTCGGATATTATTCAGACGAATGGGTGGAAGATCCAATCCTAGGTTTCTTGTCAATTTTTTTGATCAAAGAGAAAGCCACCACTCAGTTCAACTACAACAATTTTCTAGCCGAGAACATGCATGAGCAACTTTTCAGATTTCCCACAAAGGGCATGTTTCAGTATTCTTCAATACTAGCTTACATGTTCATGTTCTTTCAAGCAGATAAGTTCTTGTTTCCCATCCAAAAACTGGACCAGGATCACAAAACACAACCTGTCACCTCTTGGACTTTGCTGCTAAGGAAAAACTCCCTAGAGTTTAATTTTAAGCAATTCTTGATCCGTTTTACCACCCAGTGGTAGGCATGCTTAGTGGTAGAAAATAACCAAGGATAAATGAGGAGATCCAAATAATTATACACCTCTCGAACCTCTCCAAGACTAGAGACTGGTATCTGTATCAGAATCACATAGAAATCAAAATTTATGGATATGAGTTAGCTCCTTATAAACTTCCAAGATATGTACCTGTAAGGATATTTTCCTTGGAATACATTAGGAAAATGATCAATTCAGATGATGTACATTTTCTATCTTTGAATAAGAAACAACAGTTGAGAATTAAAGGGTAGATAGGATCCTTTATTTGTAATAGTCGAGCTAGCGGGGAAGAGACAAACAAACTACTAAAGGAAATGAAGTTTGGTATCAATTTCCCTTCGCACTATGATCCATGTGGGATCATTGCAGAAATGAGATTGAGGAATAAAAGTTCCCCATATGCTCTTGTGCCCAAACCTGATATCGAGTAATATGTGAATCAAACAGAGTGGGAGGTGAACACTCTAGAAGATGTTGAACATCAATCCCCTCCATCCATTATTTCACAGACCACTACTCCATAGATACGAAAGCAGAAAAGGACCAGAAAGGATGCCTCCCCTCCGATTACTAAATTCTCAACTGAGGAGTTCCAGCTGTACAAGAAAAGGCCCAAAATCAGTCACACAACTAACAAGTATGGAGAGGAAGAGACTGAGTCTACCATAGTAGTCTAGGGAGAGAATTCACCATATTTCTCAGTAAGCCAACAGATGATGTCTATTTCTTCCTCAAAGAAGCAGACTAATACCACTTTGACCACCCAACCATCACAAGAGTCTGCAAAACTGATTATCTTCGATAAATATGATTTAATCAAGAAGAAAAACGAGATGTTGAAAAGAAACACCTATACTCAGTTCTCGAAGCAAACCTCCACAACACAACATAGGTTTCTCTCTTCCTTTGATACAGAAAGAGGGAGAATGCACATGGCGTTCTTATAGGCACATGTGCCTTATCCAAAGGAAATAACTAATTACAAAAGTTCAACATTGGAGTTTGATGCCAAGAAGGTACATCCTGTTGATTAGATGGATTTGCATAGATAGAATAGAGAAATGGTTTTCTCAACATTGGCCAATGCTTCCACAATTGCTGCAAAATTACAGGTTTCTCTGAACAATGTTCAGACTCAACTAAAGCTGGAAAGTGTGTCATCTTTTGAAAAAGATAACATGATCAAGTCTTTGGAAGAGTTGGTAATTAAAATTGGGTATGACCCCTCAAATGTGAAAGTAGCTGAAGAAATACTGAAGAAAAAGAACGCTGACATAACCTCTTTGAGGAAGGAATTAAATATGTCAGCTATTGAAGATTCACAAACCAAAGGGATGGCAGAGACAAAGGTGTTACACATGAAATTTTCACACCTAGGTACCTCTCCCTAAGTGTTGTAAAGTGTCACATACAACTTGACACCATGGAATAACCTATGTCACAATCCCTAATCAATGTGGAGGAGGGATATACTACATGAAGGTAAAGAAATACTAAGTACAGATGAATTATTATTAATATTCATGGAAAAGAAATTCATTAAGTGAGAGAATCAAGTGAACATGAATGATTATTAATATTCATGAAAAAGAAAGTAATTAAGTGTGAGGATCCACCTCACATTTGGTTTCCTATTTTTTA
>JZKD02S0364406.1:0-18752 GCA_000966675.3 Picea glauca | reverse complement strand
GCCCACACTGGGTGAACCACGTAAATCTATGTCTCTCTTGTATTGTGTGTCTTCTGTGTTTTGTTTCTGCATTTGTTTTATTTTATTTCTCCGCGGTCCTATTTTTCTAACAACTCATCCAACTGTTGGTCCACCAATCTATACCTCTCATCTCCCATGCAACTGCTAACACGGTGAAGGTGATCTCCCCTAACTATATGATGCTGCAAAGGAGTGGCATTTGCATGCTCCCCTAAGTGTGTCTCCTCCCTACAAGGCAATACATCCATTTGAATCACACCATACATCTTGGAATGTCTCTGTGAGTTATCACTCACCATTGTATGCTCTGACATACTCATGGCGTCTCCTGTATACTCATGTCGCATCATAGATCCTAAGCATACTACTAAATCAACCTCTGTCTGAAGGTCAACCACTCTCGGAACCCAAATAGAAGGGTCCTCCATCAACTGGTGCTCCTCTGCTAGACCACCAACATCCTCTAACCATGTGACCTAAGGACATATCTGACTATCCACTAGGATATATGAAGTGGAACTCTGTCGAATCTCCTCAGATCTAGACTCTGATTCTTGAAGGGTTGTCTATCTACCTCTCAATAATCCTCAAGTGCTCTCCAAATCCTGAGTGAGTCAGTCCACCTCCAACTCCCATTCTCTCAAGGCCCTGTGATACATCTGACCAATCCCCAAGAGGTAGTCCCTATCAGTCAACAACTGTTGGTGGTTAGTCCTTATCATAGACACTCTCTCCCTGAGGGTATGAAGGTCATCCGTGGAAAATCCCTCATTTGCACTACCATGTGCCACCAATGCCCTCCAACAGTAATCGACCACCAATGCATGTGTGTCATCAAAACATCTAGTCACTTCCATGATTAGATCCTCACTGACTCTCAACTATCCTTCTAAGTGGTGTGACTCTTGATCATAGCCATGTTGAGGTACCACCTCATGTATTCCACTACTAGTGCCATCATTGGAGTCCCCAACAAACCTCTCTACAGAAGATAAAGTGATGAGTTTCCCATTGTCTACTATGCCACTGGGTCTTCCTATATGTGACTGTATATCCTCATAAACTGCTAACTCCCTCTGAATCACACTATAACCCGTATGAGCATTTTTATCCTCCTATGCACTCACCCTACTACTATCATCTACGCCTAGATCCCATATAGATGTGTCCAGACATGTTCTATGGTCATCCTGACTAATAAAGAGTGCGTCCTCATCAATGCAGGCCGATCCTGGAAGCAATTGCCCAATCAACTTGTCAGTCTCCACAATCTTCTCAACTAATGGAGTCTCCAAAATTTGTGACTCAATCTCCTCATGTTGATCTGTATGTGTAAGGTCAACTATTAGCACATCCTATATATCCTCCTAGATCTATGGATCTACATGTCCATGGTGTGCATCCCTCACATATGCCTCCTCTATGCTACTGTTATCCTCTTATGATGTGGTTGTCATAGGTTTCTGGAAAGATGACAGATGTGTCATGGTCACCATAGGAAGTTGGTCATCTATAGGTGCTAATACGTGTGAGTCCTCACTAGTGTCACCACTCTGTTTAAGTGTATGTTCCTCAACAATATGTGATATGACTCCTGAAGAATAACCGCTATCATCCTGTCCATCCCACTGCTCCTCCAATGTGCAAGGGTCACTATCATCCTCAAGTGTGCAAGAATCACTAGCCTCTGTGCAAGAGTCACTATCATCATCAGACTGCTCCAGATAAGAATCTATCAATCCTTCCTCACACACCTCATCATCAGTGTCATAGCGTACCTCAATAATATGCTTATGAACCTTACCTCTACACCTATGATCTGGTTCCCAAGGCACCTTGTAACTGTAGCAAAGTTGTTTTCTCCTCACAGGTATGGGGATGCTCTATTCTTCCTTCCATCCATTAGCTATTTCCTTTTGTAGTTTTCTAATCCATTCACTATTCTGTTTTATGCTGGCCATCAAATCTGCTAAGTCCATTTCCCATCTAGCTTCTTTGGCTCTCTTTTCCTCTACTACGCCAATCCAATGTGTAACCTTATATTTGCTCCAACTAGGATTTTTATAGGATACAAAATGATGGAATGTTATTAGACCTCTGAGATTCTCATTGAGCGTTTGATATCCCCTCTCAAAATCAACAATCCTTCCTGTAAAATCCCACACATCCATCTCTCCTTATGGAAGACCCTCAGGCTAGAAAGAGTGTAATCTTTGATACCACTGTAATGTTCCCAAGCCAAGATGCAATGAAAATCACGGTTTGGGTGTCTTTTTAAACTTTTACTGGTTGTGGCATTTCGTCAAAAAAATTGTTGATTTACTTGTTTGTATGTCTTTACTTGCAGGTTGACCTCTTGATTTCGGCCTTAGGGTTTTATTGATGATTTTAATGTGTGTTGAAGCAATAAAAAAGAGATACCATAATGGAACATACCTCAACCACATGCAAGATCAACAATATGATAGACAAGCCAAAACACCTTAGATCTGATTTTATTCATAAATAGAAGAACCTGATACAATGAAGATGTCAATCTGGAATGCTCAACAGATGGATCCAATAACATAATAGGAGCTGCTACAAAATGCTCCAAGAAGATACTATAAGCCTCCAAAGGCTAAATACACCATGAATACCAATACAAGAAAGATCTCGGTTGTATGAAGTGTCAACCCCCAAGATGGAAGATGCCACGCCCTGTTGGATCACAGAATAGCCTCAATAATTTGCGCCTACTATCAAAGACCTCCAAATGCTCCGCTGAAGATGTCAAACTATAGATCAGGATGAGTAGAATCCCCTCCTCAAATCGCAGATCAAAATACCAAGGGAAACTCCTCCAAATGTTGAATCCTTGAAGGGAGTTGTGCCCTCCTAAGACTGTCAAACCCTACAATTTTGGCCTTGATGAAGGAGGCCTCCAAATTCCTTACAACTTGCTAGAAAGATAGATCGGCATACTGCAAGTCAATAGCTGAAGTATCAGGGTCAGATCTGAAGTATAACACCTCCAAATTGAATAGATTTGAATCTCAGAAATTCCCTCCTTCTCTCCAATTCATCCCAATGCTCTAGGAAATAATATGTACCATAGAACTCTCTCAAAAAGAACTAGGAATGATGGTGAAGATCCTTCAAGAAGAACCCAAATTCTCAAATCTCCAAAATCTCTTCTCCTTGGCTAGATCGAACCTTCCTTCATTGAATGGTGTGCCCCCCTTGCTGGATACCCCCGATGGTGCACCCTCTCTTTATTCCTATGTCTGTGGCTAGTGTAGAACCCTCCTGCACTGATGAAGATCTAAACTAGAATGTGGGGGAGTATTGCATCCCCAAGACCAAGCTTGGGACAAGCTAGGTGGAATCTTTCACCACCGAATCATCCTCTAGGGTTTGTAAAGTCAAAACCCTCAAAACCCCCAAGGTATGGGCTCTCTAGCTAGAAGCCAGATATCAAAATGATAAACATACATGAATGATAGAATAGAGGCCCTTGCCTCTTATTTATACTTCCTTCATCCCCTTGTCTCTCCAAACTAACTTTTCTTTTTTAATTATTAATTAATTAATTAAATCACTTTAATTAATTAATTAACCTTTTTACCTTTGAAAAGTGCCTTATCTCTCCTAGTGGCTTCCCTGGCCACTGAAAGTCACTTCTCATCATCCTATCCTATAGTATTGTTCATCCCAATTCCAATGAGCTATTACACTAAGAGGTTCCTCCAAGAATTGTGCCCAAAATGACCTCTTCAGTGAATTTAATTAACTTATAGTTCAAAATACTCAAAATCATGGAAATCATCAGAATGCAACGGAACCAAAGCCAACCTATGCGGAATGGATCATAATGATGAAATGGGATGAGTGATGCAAGCTGGACCCCAAAATACCTCTCAATAATATTTGTACTCACTATAACCTCCATCTGGCTACTCTGGTCATCATAACCCTCTCTAATGTAATGATGTCCCAAAGTGGGGACATTACATTCCAACAATGGCACTAATAGTGAGAGACAGGCGGTGGCACCTCAGTATGACTATGATCATGAGTTACACCACTTAGCAGGAAAATTGAGAGTCAGTGAGGACATGATCATGGCAACAACTAGGCATTTTGATGACATGCATGCATTGATGAAAGATTACTGTTGGAGGGCATCAATTGCACATGGTGGTTCAGCTGAGGAATTTTCCATGGATGAATTTCATACTCTCAGGGAGAGAGTATCTATGATGAGGACTGACTACCAGAAGTTTTTGACAGACAGGGAATACCTCTGGGGGATTGGCGAGATGTATCACGAGGCTCTAAGGGAGCAGGAGTCGGAGGTGGACTCACTCACTCATGAGTTGGAGAGCACACAAGGATTCTTGAGAGGCACACAAATAGCCCTTCAAGAATCGGATCCCAGATCAGAGGAGCTTCTTGAGGAGATTCACCAGAGATCCACTACATCTAGCTTAGTGGATAGTTAGATATATCCTTCGGTCACATGGCTAGAGGATGTTGGTGGTCTAGAAAAGGAGCACCAGTTGAGGGAGGAGGATGAGGAGTAACCAGATTCATTGATAAGTATGAAGAGTTGTGATCTGGAGTCACAAGAGATACCCTCCACGAGCATCTTTGGTATATTTGAGCACTCACCTACGCATGGGTACTTCGGAGCTAGGGGAAGTTTTGAGGACACCTCCATTTGTGTTCCGAGAGCGTTTGACCTTCATGTAGAGGTTGATCCAGTAGTACACCTCGGATCTATGATGCAGTAGGAGTATACAGGAGATGACATGAGTATGTCGGGGCATACAGTGATGAGTGATAGTTCACAGAGATATGTAGAGATGTCCAGCGGGATTCAGAGGGGTGTATTGGCTTTCAAGGAGGAGACACACTTAGTAGAGCATGTAGATGTCTCTCTTTTGCCGCAGCACATAGTTCCAAGATATCACCTTCATAGTATCAGTAGTTACATGAGAGGTGAGAGGTGGAGAGTGGTTGACCAGCAGTTGGAGGAGTTACTTCTGGTTGTACTAGATGGTTGGGCTTTCGTGATGATGGACGAGCTTCTAGATACTGATGGATGTTGATGGACGAGATTCTGGTCGAATCCTGGGGATTGACCAAAGCATGTGATATCTTCCAGTCCTACAGTCATCTACAGATGTTTCTGTTAGCCTCTCTTGACCCTTTTATCATAGACAACAACTTGAGGAGAGATAGACAGTGGCTGAGGACATGGGGAGTGTTTGGACAGAGACCATATGACATGAGTGTTTTTACAACATCCAACCGGATAGAAGGGGATCATCATAGGCAACTAGTTGATACTTGGTGCGTGATGGTGAGTGTTATCACACAATTTGTAGTTAGGATAATAGATGGATGAAAATAAGTCAAACTGGCATAACTAAACCAATCCCACCCACTGTCACCTCGATGGGAAGGTTCTTTCTATTTAGGGAGGTAAGGCTTAGGGGAGATGTCCGTGGTGACCTGGGGTCTTGAGAAGGAAAAATGATTAAAGGCTCAAAGATAAATTCCCCCTCACAAGCCACCACCTGATCAGAAGGTCCAGATTATAGCCAATAAAGATAACCAGAAGTAATAACCAATAAGATCACCTACCCGAGACAAAGCATCAATAAAACTATATATGCAAGCTTGCTTGTTGGTTAGTACTTCATATAATCAATGACCCTTCTGATAATAAGCAATTGAGAAATAGTATTGATGAAGTAAATCAATGGTTTATACAACAACAATGATTATAATATCACTCCTCAATAAATGCTGAAAGAAACTTGGCATTCAATGTTATAGTATCAACACTTCAATAAACAATGCCTTAAACAACCATTCAATTGCTTTAAAATTAAAATGACTACTACACAAAGGTGTTTATAGCACAAGAATATGATGACAGCAAAATGGAGTTAGAAGGGTTAGTCTAGGCTAGGGTTAGTATGGTTAGGGTTTGTTTCAAAGTATTAGGAATTTGTAGGATCAAGTCACTCATAACATGTGGCCTTAGATCAATGTGTTTCTAGGGTATATGGAGTCATAAGGAGGACACAAAAGCTGAAGGATCAAGTCATAACGGTAGAACTAAGGACAATAGAGTTAAACCTTGAGGTGTTTCTATAGCAAGGCCTCAAGGATGAAACCCTAGGGGAAAGAGGATCACTTTGGTGTAGGGGAACTAGGCCTCAATGCTCTCTCCTCCTTCCTTAGCCTACTGGCAACGGCTAGCTTAAACAATGATTGATAAGAGGTAAGACAAGAGGGTTTGTAAGCAATGTGTTGCTAAAGCAAGGCTTTGCTAGGAAAACCCTAGGGAAAATCGGCTCACCAAAGTGTAGGGGAACTAGGACTTGGTGCATTTTCTCCTTCTTAGCTTAACAAATAGGAAAAATGGCTAGCAAGAAGAAGAAGGATGGAGTGTGGCTATGGAAAGGCTCTATCCTCTTCAACAAATGGCTTAAAACCTTGGTAGGGACATGAGACAAGGACCTTCAATGTGTGCTTGTCACCTAGAGTTAATTCAACAAGTTATAATAATAAATGCAAGAAAAACAATACTACAACAATTCAATTAATAAGTTTTATAGAAATTCACATACATTTAACCAAGAAATCAAATAGAAAACCCTAGTTGTAACACCTTCCACCAAGATAAATGCCAAAAATGCCAATATAAGTCCAAAAAGGTCTTCCTTCAACAAGTGTGCCTCACAATTTCATCCAATAACTCCAAAGATAGTGCAAATTTCAAACCTCACCAATGAGTGAGTGAGAGATGATGAAAAAATGATGGTAAAAGCCCTCAATTTATACAGTACCATGAAGTAATTTTACTTTTTAGGTCATGAAAAAGGCCGACAAGGCCAAAATACTAGAATCATATTGTATTACATTAAATGTTTAAATTAAAACCCTAATCAAGGAATAGAGAGGCGTCATCCCCTTTCTAGGGTGACGTTAGCCCCTTTTAGGGAAAATACAACCTCCTGAAGCAAGACATTATCCCTCCTTAGGCTTCTCCAAGCTACCACACGTGCCAAACTACCTTGTCCATTTGCCAAAATGCTCATGAAGATAGGATGGAATCATGAACCTCCTGGGTGATGTCCTAGGCCTTCCAAGGCCAGCTTTCCACTGAAAAGGGCACAATCCCCCTAGCTCAATCTCTGCCAAGGTGCCTCTGCAAAACATTCTTCTTCTCTTTGGTGCAAACCCCTCTGTCATGTTTGTGCCCCTTGCTAGGGTATCATCATCCATCTGGTTGGCTCTTCAGCCCCATGGAGGTCTAAACTGATCATATCCCCATGTGTACATGCCCAACATGGTACCTATCCATTGGGCATGATCCTGCACATCAACAACTACACCCTCCATAGGCTCATAAGTCACAGGGATCATGGCAATGTCAATCACATCTCATCATCAATATTATTAAACATGTGCATAAACCCCTATTACCCCAGTTAAAAGCTCAAAGACATTATACAAGCCTGCAATACAAGTTTGGGGAAAGTGACATGGCGTCCTATTGGGCTAGTGTCCACTGGAAAAGGAAAGTTCCTGGAAAAGACCAAATCTAAGCCATGTAAGTGGGTGATGTGGATAAGGGATGACTTGACAATGGGCATAGTGAAATCAGGGGAATGAAAATATTTACCTGTGGTTGCCTTTGTAGAAGGTGAGTTGCACCTATCCTAGATGCAATTCTTTCCAAGCCCATTCATGCCTTTTATTCTTTATTCTTATTGCTTTTTCTTAAAGAAGCTAATCAGGGGACACTGCCCTGGCATGGTGACCAGTGGTGGCAACGTTACCCACAAGTACTTTCACAGATATGAGAAGGTTGGCTCATGATGAGACCCCCTTTCTCTTGGCCATGCAACCAAGAGTCACTACCCTGGCATGGTAACCAACTGATAGTAGTGTCATACTGCTAGGTAACCATGGACCTAATAGGTTGGCTCGTGATGAGACCCCCTATCCTCTGACTAGGTCTTCTCTTATTATTTTATGGGTCCCTCTTGTTTCTTCATGAGAATCCTTTTACTGCTTTCTTAGGGATCCCTGGGAAAAGCATCTCGAGGTTTTATTTTTAGGCTTTTATCTTTTGCCAGCTTTCTTTTACCTTTTGGGCCTTTAGCCCCTTCTTCCCACAAGGCAAGGTGCAACCCTATAAATGATTGGCCAACCCAATGCCTGGACTAGTGAAATGAGGTAGATGAGCATGAATCAAGTAAAAACGTGGTAATATGAAGGGAGCAGATGATGACTCTTCAGAAATCCCCCCAGTGGCAAACCAAAACCTATGGGCATAGGCTTGCTAGGGCATCCAGTCATTCACCCCAGACATGGTCAAGTGGAAAAGTATAATATCCAAGCACTCGTTAGAAACAAAAGGAATTAAATGCACATATTCAAAATTTTTGAGGATTAGAGTGACACATACCATGATACCTGGATTCATTATCTCATGGAGCAAGAATCGTCTCTGATACAGGACCAAGCCGAAAATGATGGATGTTTTTATTGATAACAAAGTGGAGGCACTGAAAGGGAGAAAACATGGGCCCTCCAGGGCCATGATCAAGTCAATTTGGCTCTCGATACTCCATGTCTAGGACCTGAGGGCCTCGAGACATAATCTCCTAGTTATCCCTAAAAGTGGGGATAACAGTGAGCATCATAGGCCATGTGATAGCAGATGAGCACATAGGGCTTCTGACAGTGATCAATCTCACACAGGAGCAGTTAGAGGAGATTGGAAGTGATAAACTTCCAAGTTTTCCATGGGATCCTGGAGTTCACTTGGTTAGCAGGATGTTTCACTACATGATGACCGAAGTTGCGCTAGAGAACTACATACTCCACTAGGGGCTGGTTTGGAGTGGTCCTGCATGGACTTGTCCTTTGGAGAGAGGCATATTTTCACTCTTGATCATCATGATCGGACATGGTTGGGAAGGTAATACTTCCACAAAGATGTTTTCACAGATGCAACTTATGGACAATAGGTCCAATTGCCACAAGAACTTTAGCTTGAGGATCCAGGAGTGGAGGATCCAATATATATATAGGGTGAATTCATGCATGATCAACGTAGTGTAGTTCCAACATGGTGATCTTCGACAGAGACTAGAATTGGATACAAGGATTGTAGGGTTGAGCATTTCACTGACTGACAGGGATGAGTGGACCTTTGCAAGGGGAAGTTGTTTTGACTTTCCATTGAGCTTCAGTGTTGAGGAGAGCACATCTCTTGAGGGTGTCTCACAGACATCTTGCAGTACTTCATCCTAGCATAAGCATGTACAGTTGATGGAGGTCGTGTTGATATTGGTAGGGAATTGGAGGATGGACTCATTTCGGGATGAGGCCATGTGTCATGTGTAGGAGATTCACAGAGTTGATATATTTCAGGACCATCCTTCATAGGATATTGCAGTTCACTTCCTGATATGGGATCCAAGAGGTGGAGTGTATGATTGTTATCTTTGGATGGGTTCTATGGTGTGTCCTACAGGTGGAAATGGGATCATGGTATATTACTTGGAGAGATTTTGTCATTACATGAGGACAAGCAATATTCTCGCAAGGAGGACTGTAATGTCCGCACTTTGGACATCAGTGTATTACATAGTGTTAGGATGAACAAGGTAGCCAGTTGGAGATTATAGTGAATACAAGAGCTATTGAGGGATATTTTGGGGTCCGTCTTGCATTGCTCATCCTATTTCATCATTATGATCCATTCCACATAGATCGGCTTTGGTTTCATTGCATTCTAACGATTTCCATGATTTTGAGTATTTTGAGTTATAGGTTAATTAAATTCACTGAAGAGGTCATTTTGGGGACCATACTTGGAGGAACCTCTCAGTGTAATAGCTCATTGGAATTGGGAGGAACAACACTACTTTATAGGATGATGAGAAGTGACTTTCAGTGGCCAGGGAAGCCACAAGGAGAGAAAAGGTGTTTTTCAGAGGTAAAAAGGTTAATTAATTAATTAAAGTGATTTAATTAATTAATTAATAATTAATAAAATGAAAGTCACTTTGGAGGGACAAGATGAGTAGGAAGTATAAAGGAGAGGCAAGGGCCTCTATTCTCTCATTCATGTATGATTATCTTTTAATATCTGGCTTCTAGCTAGTGAGCCCATACATTGGGGGTTTTGACGGTTTTGACTTAACAAACCCTAGAGGACGATTCGGTGGTGAAAGATTCCACCTAGCTTGTCCCAAGATGGGTCTCGGGGATGCAATAATCCCCCACACCATTCTAGTTCAGATCTACTCTATGCAGGAGGGTTCTACACTATCCACAAGCACAGGAAGAAAGAAGGCACACCAGTAGAGGGTTTCCAACAAGAGGGGCGCACTTATGGAGCTAGGCTCATTCGTTTTGGTTGAGGAGAAGAAATTTTGAGAATTATGGGTATTGGGTTTTCCTTGTAGGTGCCATAGCACCATTCTTGCTTGCTTCCAGAGATATTTTGATGGAGGATTGATTTGCATTAAGAGTGGGACGATTTCCCCAAGAAGAGGGCGTATCATTCTTTGGAGGGTGGCTAGATCCAAGGGTCTAGCAGGTCTTTTGACAATTTGAGCATTTGGGTTTTCCTTGCGGTGTCCTAATCTATCATTCCAGTGAGTTTGTGGAGCATTGGAGGTCTCTAGGAGGAAGGACGAATTATCTAGGGTGTCATGCATCTAGGGGGGTGCACCATTCCTTAGAGGGAGGCTAGATCCATGACTTTGAGAGTGATATTGGATATTTGAGCACCTGGGTTGTCCTTACAGTTTCCTAATCTATAGTTTGGCATATTCATCAGAGGGTTTGGTGGTCTTTGGCAGGAAGGCCAAATTGTTGAGACTATCCAGTCTTCCAGCACAACATGACCTATCCAGTTGGGGGTTTGGCACTCTATACAACACATATATCTTTTGCACTGATCTTCATTGTGTATTCATCCTTCAGAGGCTTTCATCTTCTTTCCGAGAGCATTTTGTTGCAACTCTTATTATGTTTATGGGATCCATCTGTTCAGCATTCCAGATCGGCCTCACTCTTGTATCAGGTTCTTGCTCATTATATTAATAAAGGTCAGATCATGCTATTGGTTCCATATTTGGTGTATCTTGTGATTTCATTGATTGTATCTTCAGATCTATGTGTGATAATTGAGTATAAACCCTAAGGCTGAATTTAAGAGGTCAATCTACAATACACACACATAAACAAGTAAATCAACAAAGTGTTTGACAAAATGCCACAATCAGAAAAAATTTAAAATACCCGAAAGACGTGATGTTCCTCGCATATTGGCTTGGGAACATTACTGTGGTATCAAAGCCTTGATCATCCCAGTGGGGATTAATGCATGCAGAGTTACAATGAAGATGAATATTATTAGCAGGATTGTTGAGTGTGAGAGGGAATATGAAACCCTCAATGAGGTTTTCAAGGAGCTAATAACATTCCATTGATTTGTATCCCTTAAAAATCCTAGTTGGAGCAAAGAAGAGATTACATGTTGGGTCAATGAAATAGAGAAAAACAGAGCAACCATAGCTAGATGGAGGGAAGAACAGAGAAACCCCACGCCCATTAGGAGCACACAACTTTGCTATAGTTGCAAGGTTCCTTGGGAACCAGATCATAGGTGTACGGGTAAGGGTAAGAAGCATATTATTGAGGTGCACTATGACAATGATGATGAGGTATGTGAGGATGGAGCAATAGATGCTTATTTGGATCTATCTAATGATGATAGTGACTCTTGCACAGAGGCTAGTGATTCTTGCATGCTTGAGGAGGATAGTGACCCTTGTGCATTGGAGGGATAGTTGGTTGGACAGGATGATAGCACCGATGTTTCAGCAGACATGTCACATACTATTGATGATCATACACCTAAATAGAGTGGTGACATTGGTGAGGATTGGCATGTGTTAGCACCTAGAGATGACGATCTCTCTATAATGACCGTGGCACATCTGTCATCTTTCCAAACACCCATGATAGCCACAACACATGAAGATAGTAGTGGAATTACATATATGATAGAGGAGTCGTACGTGAGGGATACACACTAGAGACATATGGATCCACATATCCAGGAGGAGATACAGGACAAGACGATAGTAGACCTTACACACACATATCGGTATGAGGAGATTGAGTCACCTCTTTTGGAGACTCCATTAATTGAGTAGGTTATGAAGACTTACAACTTGATGGGACACTTACTTCTAGGACCAGCCTACAGTGATGAGGGTGCACCCCTTATTGGTCGGTACTACCATAGCACGTGTCTGGACACATCAGTATGGGATACAGGCGCAATTGATAGTATCAGGGTGAGTGCACAGGAGGAACAACTGCTCTTATAGGTTATAGGATCTAGAAGTTGATGATGATATACAGTCTCATATAAGAGGACCCAGTGGCATGATAAACAATGGGCATTTCAACACTTTATATTCTATAGAGAGTGTTTTTGGGGATTCCAATGATGGCACTAGCAGTGAGAGATGGGAGGTGACACCTCAGCATGACTATGATCAGGAGTCACAACACTTAGCAGGACAACTGAGAGTCAGTGAGGACATGATCATGGAAACAACTAGGCATTTTGATGACATGAATGTATTGATGACAAATTACTGCTGGAGGGCACCAGTGGCACATGGTGGTTTAGCTGAGGGATTTTCCATGGATGACTTTCATACTCTCAGGGAGAGAGTATCTATGATGAGGACCAACTACTAGTAGTTGTTGATAGAAAGGGACTATCTATAGGGGATTGGTGAGATGTATCACAAGGCTCTGACGGAGTAGGAGTCAGAGGTGGACAGACTCACTCATGAGTTAGAGAGCACCCAAGAATTCTTGAGAGGCACACAGATAGCTCTTCAATAATTGGAGTCCATACTAGAGGAGCTTCGTGAGGAGATTCGTCGGAGATCCACTACATCTAGCTTAGTGGAAAGTTAGATATATCCTTCAGTCACATGGCTAGAGGATGTTGGTGGTCTAGCAAAGGCGCACCAGTTGAGGGAGAAGCATGAGGAGTACCCAGAGTCATTGATGAGTATGGAGAGTTGTGATCCATAGTTGCAAGAGATACCCTCCACGAGGATCTTTGATACAGTTGAGAACTCACCTACGCATGGGGACTCTGGAGCCAAGGGTAGTTTTGAGGACACCTCCATTTGTGTTCCGAGAGAGGTTGAACTTCATGTAGATATTGATCTAGTAGTACACCCTATATCTATGATGAAGCAAGAGTATATAGGAGATGACATGACTATTCCAGGGTATACAGTGATGAGTGATAGTTCACATAGATATGCAGAGATGTCCAACGTGATTCAGAGGGGTGTATTGGCTTGTAGGGAGGAGACACACTTAGTACAGCATGGAGATGTCTCTCCTTTGCAACAACAAATAGTTATGAGATATCACCTTCATGGTATCAGCAGTTGCAAGAGAGGTGAGAGGTGGAAAGTGGTTGACCAGTAGTTGGAGGGATTACTTTCGGTTGTACTGGATGGTTGGGCTTCTGTGAAGACTACAGAAGAGTACTTATCATGGATGTCGATGGACGA
Source organism: Picea glauca (assembly GCA_000966675.3). NCBI lineage: Eukaryota > Viridiplantae > Streptophyta > Pinopsida > Pinales > Pinaceae > Picea > Picea glauca. Next base: position 5,091 of record JZKD02S0364406.1, on the reverse strand, counting down.
GATTTTGGTTGAATCCTGGGGATTTACCAAAGCATTTGATATCTTCCAATCCTACAGTCAGCTGCAGATGTTTCTATTAGACTCTCCTGACCATGGATGATTTTAGGGGCTAAATTTCGCTCATGGGCTAATTTTCCATGGTTTTTCCAAAAAACATATTCGTTATTCTAAAAATGATTCGCCCAAATTCTATAGGATAGAATTATTTTACCTTAAAAATCGCTAAAAAATTATACAAACTATATAAAATCCTTATAAATTTGAATATTTTTATAAACATTTTATAGTTTGCATATGAAGGACTGGTAAGATTCGCTAAGGTTTCTACATTTTAAAATAAATTTCCATCCTTAAAATCATCCCTAATCCTGACCCTTTTATCATAGACAAAAACTTGAGGAGAGATATACAGTGGTTGAGGACATGGGGAGTGGTTGGACCGAGACCACCTAACATGAGTGTTTTTACGGCATCCAGTCAGATAGCGGGGGATTGTCATAGTCAGCCAATTGAGACTTGGTGCATCATGGTGAGCATCATAGGCCAGGTGATAGCAGATGAGCACAGAGGGCTTCTGACAGTGATTAGTCTCACATATGAGCAGTTAGAGGATATTAGAAGTGATAAAATTTCAAGTTTTACATGGGATCCAGGAGTTCACTTGGTTAGCAGGATGTTTCACTACACGATGACCTAGGTTGAAACAGAGAACCACATACTCCACTAGGGGTTGGTTTGGAGTGGGCCTACATGGACTTGTCCTATGGAGAGAGACAAATTTTCACTCTTTATTATCATGATCGGACATGGATATGGTTGGGCAGGTAATACTGCCACAGAGATGTTTTCATAGATGCAGCTTCTGGACAGCAGGTCCAATTGCCACAGGAACTTCAGCTTGAGGATCCAAGAGTGGAGGATCCAATATATATATAGGGAGAAGTCAGGCATGATCAACGTAGTGCAGTGCCAACATGGTGATCTTCGAAAGAGACTAGCATGGGATCCAAGGACTGCAAGGTTGATCATTTCAATGACTGACAGGGATGAGTGGACCTTTGCAGGGGAAATTTGTTTTGACTTTCCATTGAGCTTCAGTGTTGAGGAGAGCACATCTCTTGAGGGTGTCTCACAGAGGTCTTGTAGTACTTCATCCTGGAATCAACATGTACAGTTGATGGAAGCCTTGTTGATATCGGTAGGGACTTGGAGGATGGACTCATTCCGGGATGAGGCCATGTGTCATGTGCAGGATATTGACAAAGTTAATATATTTCAGGACTATGCTTCACAGGATATTGCAGTTCACTTCCTGATATGGGATCCAGGGGGTGGAGTGTATGATTGTTCATGTTTGGATGGGTTCTATGGTGTTTCCTACAGGTGGACATGGGATCATGGTATATTAATTGGTGAGATTTGGTCATTTCTTGAGGATAAGAAATATTCTAGCAGGGAGGATTGTAATGTCCCCACTTTGGGACATCAGGGTATTACATAGTGTTTCGATGACCAGGGTAGCCAGTTGAAGATTATAGGGAGTACAGGAACTATTGAGGGATATTTTGGGTTCTGTCTTGCATCTCTCATCCTATTTCATCATTATGATCCATTCCACACAAATCGTCTTTGGTTACGTTGCATTTCGACAATTTCCATGATTTTGAGTATTTTGAGCTATAGGTTTATTAAATTCACTGAAGAGGTCATTTTGGGAACCATACTTGGAGGAACCTCTCAGTGTAATAACTCATTGGAATTGGGAGGAACAACACTACAGGATAGGATTATGAGAAGTGACTTTCAGTGGCCAGGTAAGCCACAAAGAGAGATAAGGTGTTTTTCAGAGGTAAAAAGGTTAATTAATTAATTAAAGTGATTTAATTAATTAATTAATAATTAATAAAATGAAAGTCACTTTGGAGGGACAAGGTGAGCAAGAAGTATAAAGTAGAGGCAAGGGCCTCTATTCTCTCATTCATGTATGATTATCTTTTGATATCTAGCTTCTATCTAGTGAGCCCATACCTTGGGGGTTTTGACAGTTTTGACTTAACAAACCCTAGAGGACAATTCAATGGTGAAAGATTCCACCTAGATTGTCCCAAGCTTGGTCTCGGGGATGCAATACTCCCCCATACCATTCTAGTTCAGATATACTCTATGTAGGAGGGTTCTACACCATCCACATGCATAGAAAGAAAGAAGGTGCACCAGTAGAGGGTTTCCAGCAAGAGGGGCGCACTTGTGGAGCTAGGCTCATTCGTTTTAGTTGAGGAGAAGATATTTTGGGAATTCCAGGTATTGGGCTTTCCTTGCAGGTGCCATAGCACCCTTCTTGGTTGCTTCCGAATATATTTTGATGGAGGATTGATTTGCATTGAGAGTGGGACAATTTCCCAAGGAGGAGGGCGTATCATTCTTTGGAGGGTGGCTAGATCCAAGGGTATAGAAGGTATTTTGATGATTTGAGCATTTGGGTTTTCCTTTCAATGTCCTAATCTATCATTCTAGTGATTTTGTGGAGCATTGGTGGTCTCTAGGAGGGAGGCTGAATTATCTATGGTTTCATGCATCCAGGGGGGTGCACCATTCCTTGGAGGGAGGCTAGATTGATGACTTTGAGAGGGATCTTGGAGATTTGAGTACTTGGGTTGTCCTTGCAGTTTCCCGATCTATAGTTTGTCATATTCATCGAAGGGTTTTCTGTTCTTTGGCATCAGGGCTGAATTGTTGAGAGTATCTAGTCTTCCAGCACAACATGACCTATCCATTTGGGGGTTTGGCACTCTATACAACACATATATATTTTGTACTGATCTTCATTGTGTATTCAGCCTTTGCAGTCTTTCATCTTCTTTCCAGGAGCATTTTGTAGTAGCTCTTATTATGTTTATGGGAGCCATCTGTTGAGCATTCCAGACTGGCCTCACTCTTGTATCAGGTTCTTGCTCATTATATTAATAAAGGTCAGATCTTGCTATTGGTTCCATATTTGGTGTATCTTGTACTTTCATTGATTATATATTTAGATCTATGTGTGATAACTGAATATAAACCCTAAGGCCAAATTTAAGAGGTCAATATGCAACACACACACGCAAACAAGTAAATCAACAAAGTGTTTGACAAAATGCCACAACCAGAAAAAATTTAAAATACATGAAAAACATGATGTTCCTGGCATATTGGCTTGGGAACATTACATTCTCTTACTTGTTGTCCATATCTGAGTGTTTTCTTATGGTTGATCTATTTGTTGTCCATATATGAGGGTTCTCTTACTTGTTGTCCAAATCTGGGTGTTTTTTTATGGTTGATCTATTTTTTGTCCAGATCTGAGGGTTCTCTTACTTGTTGTCCAAGATCTGAGTGTTCTCCAATGACTGATCTACTTGTTGTCCAGATCTGAGGGTTCTCTTGTGATCATTTTCCTTTTTGTGCTATCAATGTTTATTGGAAGGTTTCTTGTCGGGGTTATTTTCTGTTATGACTATGGATTATTGTTGTTTCCATTGGGGTTTACTATCTATGGAAAAAATATATCACTGTTCTCTTTGACAGAGATCAAACCCTAGAGGTTTGATCTATGAACCTAAACTACATATAAGAGTACTTACAGAGGCATACATCTACACATGTGATAGGTACACCTCTCATTGATTTTGGAGGTAAGCTGTAGTTTATTTTGTACTCAGAAATATTGTTTGTTTTAGATCTGTTTATCTTCTATGTTGATCTAGTGGATAGAAAATTTTTAAAAGTATGTTGTTTTTCTATTTTCCCTATTTCTAACAACTATGCTTCCACATCAAAGGTGAAGATAGTGATATTTCAGTTGAGGGATAGTGCCTTGAACTGGTGGGGTAACCTGGAGAGGTAGTTGGTTTTATTTACCTCCCAGCCAACTAGGAACAACCTCTCTGGCTCCCTAGCTCCAGGAATCCTTGTGGTTTTCTAGCCCCTGAGCCCAAAGTTCCCAGCAATAGGAGTGCCCCTGCAAAATTTCCCCAAAGCAATCTCTCTCTCTATCTCCTCCTCCTTCTCTTCCCTTTCTTCCAGAATTTCCCCCCAAAGAAAAGAAAACCCCCTTCCAAGTCCTCTCCCCTCTTCCTTATTCCCTTCTTCCTTATCCCCCTCTCTCAAATTCCTCCCCCTCATTCAATTCCCCAACTGCCTTATCCCTTCATTAATTCCCCAACAGCCTGATCCCCTCATTAATTCCCCTCCTACCATAATATAATAAAATAGTAAAAGATTCATTGTATTTAATTTAATAATTAATGAAATTTAATTTAATAACTATGATCAATAAAATCAATTAGGTTGTTACAGATTGAAAACCTGTATTGACTGGGTAGATATTTTTAAAATTCTGATGTTAAGAGAGATCTCTTCTATGAGAAGATTGTATGATAAATATTTTCAAAGAAGGATCACCAACCAGAGTGTTATGAATATCATAAGACACCTTTTTATTTCTTATCAAAAATGTCAAAACAACTGAGAAAGGCCCTAAATAATCCAAGCAACATGTGATATACTTTTTTCATCTCTACCTGTGCTTGTGTTTTATTAGAAAATAAAATCTATACAACTTGGTAGAAGCATGCACAATATACAGGAACAAAGGGGATCCAGTGTGTATCAATATATATTTATGAAAAGTTATACTCCATTTATAAGGAATTGCATTTCCTTGCACCCCAAACCTCATATTTTAGTTTAAAATTATACTAAACAAATGAAATGAAAAGAGTATCAATATATATTTATGAAAAGTTGTACTCCATTTATAATCAATTGCATTTCCTTGCACCCCAAACCTCAGATTATAGTTAAAAATTATAGTAAACAAATGAAATGAAAAGAATGTGGATCAATGAAGGTAGCCACGTTACTGTGCCTAACAATATAGCGCCTAGGTAAAAAGTGCATATTTTTGGTTAACAGATTCCTTTTGACACACTCAGTTGCTCATAAAACCTCATTTTGTGAGCATTGAAATGGCCTTTAGTTTATTAATTGGATATGTTCTCCCTTTCATTGGCATCTATGATTGTTTATACTTTACTCAATCCCCTGTGACTC
>JZKD02S0364395.1:0-18753 GCA_000966675.3 Picea glauca | reverse complement strand
GGGACTCCGCCCCCCTGCACCCCCCGAGGGGGGGCCTAGCGGCTCCCCTTCTAACCCCCCTGCGCGCCCAGCGCAGGCGCTCAGACACTACTACTCGTGCAAAGAATATAACACATACCCAACACCATCTAGTTGGTGTTGGAACACTTAGGGAGTTGGTGCTTCCTTCTAGTGGGTGATAGAGAAACCATAGAGTTGGCGCTCTCAGGAATTTACATTGTGTAAAACAGAGGTGGTAGCCTTATTTTGAGTTGGTGCTCAAAGATAGATGATGTACATAACATAAAAGGCTTCCTATCATTCGAAGAATAAGATGTTTTCTCCCTTTATGGGTTTCCTCGTGAAAATTTGTCTTTGTGTATATCATATGTGTGATTGATGGTTATTATTTCTGATTTTCATATCTTGTATAATCTTGATGGTCACTTGGTGAAGTTAATTTTTTTTTTTTAATAAACATAATATTGTTTAAGCACAGTAACAACTGATTAACCCCCCCCTCTTAGTTGTCTTAGTAATTTCAACAATTGGTATCAGAGCGGGTTCTTTTTATTTAAAGGTAGATCTGTAAGCTTAAACATGACAAGTCATGAAGGGACTTCAACCAATAAGCCTCCTCTGTGTGATGGAACAAATTTTGCCTTCTGGAAAGTTAGAATGAGAACCTACATAATGGCCTTAGGTGCTGATGTTTGGGATGTAGTAGAGACTGGATATATAAAGCCTGCTGTGCTAGCTTCCAAAGATGATAAGTTATAATTTAGCTTCAATGCTAAGTAAATGAATGTTATCTTGAATGGACTTGCTGAAGCTGAGTTTGTAAAGGTGATGCATCTTGAATATGCCAAAGCAATGTGGGATAAAATTATTAGCAGTTCTGAAGGAGATGAGAAAGTAAAAGATGCCAAACTTCAAACATATAGATTGAAACTTGAACAACTAAAGATGAATGAGGATGAAACAATTAGTAAGTATTTTCTAAGAGTTGAAGAGCTTGTGAATGCCATGAAGGGTCTTGGTGAGAAGATTGAAGATATATTTTTAGTTCAGAATATTTTAAGATCTCTGCTTGATAGATTTAATCCAAAAGTTTCTGCAATAGAAGAACTAAATGATCTTAAAACTTTGTCTATAGATCAACTCCTAGGAACTCTAACTGCATATGAAATGAGAATTAGAAAAGATAAATCCATCACTAGATAAGCATATTTTAAAGCATTCAAGAATACTGATTCAGAAGTAGATGATATTGAGGCAAAATTTGTGAGAAGGTTAAAGAAAGGATCAGGAAAATACCAAGGCAAGATGCCCTTCAAATGTTTTAACTGTGACAATATAGGTCATTTTGCATCAAAGTGTCCTCACAAGAAAAAGGATTAGAACTCTGATGATGAACATAAATACAAATTTAAGAAATATAGTAAAAATAAAAGTTTGTGTGCAAACAATGATGATTCCTCAGAAGACATAGATAACGATTCATCCTACGAAGACAAAGTGAATGATTTTATGCTTATGGATATGGGATATCTTGATGATGAATACACAGGAGGTGACATGGATGACGAAGAAGATGTAGTGGATATGAAAGGTGAATTAATCAGTGCTTTGGAAGAAATTGACAGACTCAGATTTAAGAAGAGAAAACAAAAACAATTGTTGATGCAGTTTAAAATGAATGGTAAAAAACCTGATGAAGACTTTTCCTTGCTAAAAGTGGAGTTAGAAGAGACAAAGAAAATAGAGGACATTCTGAAACAAAAACTATTAGAGAAGAAAGTGAGATGTGAAGCTTTGGAAGAAGAAATAGTAAAAACCATAAAAGAGATGGAGAAGTTTAAGGCATTGTATCACCAAAATATGTCAAGTATTAAAGCTTCAAAAGGATTAACCTCCATTCTAAATCAACAAAGGAATCCAAAGATGAAATCTTGCTTAGGTTATGAAGAAGGATCAAGTAGTGATCATCCAAGTAACACAAAATCCATCAAGTTTGTCAAATCTACAATCATTGAAAACAACCACTCTGCAGAAACACAGAAAGATAATCAACCGCCAAGAAGGAATGAAAGAAAAAGTACCAGAACCGAATCTGTAGATCAAAGAAATAACACAAACACGTCTTCTGGTCAAATAAATCATCAACATGGAAGAAATCGACTCACACAAGGAAGACAACCATTTTCCAAGTAGAAAGGATTTTTCTATGGATATTGTTTTTTCTGTTCTAACTTTGGTCACAAAGCTGTAAATTGTTTTTTAAGATTTAGATATGAGCAAACAAGATACTCAAGGAATAATTATTTGCCACAAAAAAGATTGAGACAACAAAGTAAAAAACAACCACATACTACAAATCATGTGATGGCTGGGAAAAAGATGCAAGTTAAGCATAACAACAATTACGAGCATAACAATCATTATGATCTATTCTTCAGTAAACCATAATGTTACAACTACCATAATTATGGACATAAAGCCGGAGACTGTCGCTTAAGGAACTATAAGCCAGATTTGAATCCTGCTGCTGAAAATTTCAAGGTTTGGAAGAAGAAAGAAGGTGACAAGTGTGGATTAGTGTTATCAACCCAAAGACAAAATAATCCCTAGTATATTGACAGTGAATGTTCCAAACATATGACTAGAGACAAAAGTAAGTTTCTATCTCTAAGTGAAAGCAAATCAGGGAATGTAACTTTTGGAAATGACGCACCAGGAAAAATAAAAGGTAAAGGAATGGTAAGTCTGAGTAATGGAAATGGAAAATATCAAGATGTGTTGTTTGTAGGCTGTTTGAAACATAATCTACTTAGTGTCAGTCAAGTTTGTGACAGAGGATGTGAAGTTGTTTTTACTTCTAAATATTGTAGAATAAAATCAGTGAATTCAGGACAACTGGTTGCAAAAGGCATAAGAACAGAGAACAATGTCTATGTGTTAAAAGAAGAAAACGAGGAATGCCACTTAAGCAAGTATGATGAAAGTTGGTTATGGCATAAGAGACTTGGACAACTAAATTTTGATCATATAATAAAGCTTATAAACAGTGGGGCGGTAAAATATCTTCCAAAGACATCAAAGTCATATGATTCTGTTTGTAAACCTTGCCAAATAGGAAATATTACTCAGACACAGTTCAAATCTAAGAACTTTCCTTCAATAGAAAAACCTCTCTAGTTAGTACATATGGATTTATGTGGAACATCAAGGAAAGAAGGTACATGAAAAGAAAACTACTTCATGTTGATTATTGATGATTATTCTAGACTAACATGGGTTTCCTTTTTGAAGGAAAAATCTGAAGCATTCGAAAAATTCAAAGTGTTTAAGGCTCTGACTGAGAATCAAATAGGAAAAATATTGAAGGCAATAAGGTATGATAGAGGAGGAGAGTCTAATTCATGGAACTTCAAAGAGTTATACGATAAACATGGTATCAAAAGAGAGTACACTATTCCAAGGACTCCACAACAAAATGGAGTAGTTGAGAGGCATAATAGATCAGTTTAGCAAATGACAAGATCAATGATGAATGAAAGGAATATTGCTCAAACATATTGGGTGGAAGAAATTCATACAACTGTACATATTCTTAACAAAGATCATCTTAGGCCACACAGTGACAAGACTCTTTATGAACTATGGTTTGGAAGACCTGCTTCAATCAAGCATTTTAATGTTTTTGGGAGTAAGTGTTATATCAAGAATAATGATGAAAATCTTGGAAAATATGATGACAGGGATGATGAAGGTATCTTCTTAGGTTATGCTACAAACAGTAAAGGATACAGATGCTATAATAAGAGGCTACGTAAATTGGTTGATTGTATTGACATAAAAGTTGATGAAGAAATACCGGTATGAGATGTAAGCAATGTTGAATCAACCACATAAGATATAGTTGAAGTTGAAGATGAACAGGTCCAAGGATTAGAAAGAGAAGACTCTGAATCAGATGAAGATACAAATACTTTGGCAGACTCAACTAAGAAGACAGAAACAAAACCACATCTCAGAATTGTTAGAAAGAATCATCCTGAAAATCAGATAATTGGTGATATGAATAAATGAGTTCAGACAAGAAGGAAATTGATTAAAGACTCAGAACAATCTCATATTTATTTCCTATCTATGATTGAACCTAAAATTTTTGATGAAGCAAGCAATCATGACTATTGGATTAGAGCTATGAATGAAGAGCTTGATTAGATTGAGAAGAACAACAATTGGGAGCTTGTTCCTAGACCTGAAGATAAAAATGTAATAGGCTCCAAATGGGTATTCAAGAATAAAATGAATGAAAAAGGACAAATTGTTAGGAATAAATCCAGATTGGCCTGTAAAGGGTATGCACAAGTTGAAGGACATGATTTTGATGAAACCTTTGCACCAGTGGCAAGATTGGAAGCCATCATAATGTTTCTTGCATATTCATGTCATAAGAACTTTAAAGTATATTAGATGGATGTTAAGTCAACATTTCTCAATGGATATCTAGAAGAAGAAGTATATATGGAGCAACCTGAAGGATTTTCACTGACAGATAATCGTGACTATGTCTGCAAGCTGAAGAAGGCTTTATATGGACTGAAACAAGCACCACAAGCTTGGTATTATAGATTGGATACATTTTTACAAGACAAAGGGTTCAGGAAAGGTATTGTTGACAACAATATATATATTAAGTCTGAAGGTGATGATCTATTAGTTGTTTTGGTTTATGTAGATGACATTATTTTTGGATGTACTAATGATTCTTCTGTTCAGTGGTTTTCTAATTCTATGCAAACAGAGTTTGAGATGTCCATGATAGGAGAACTATCATATTTTATTGATTTACAAATAAATCAGAGTTCTGCAGGGTTATTTATCTCTCAAGAAAAGNTGTTCAGTGGTTTTCTAATTCTATGCAAACAGAGTTTGAGATGTCCATGATAGGAGAACTATCATATTTTCTTGATTTACAAATAAATCAGAGTTCTGCAGGGTTATTTATCTCTTAAGAAAAGTATTTGAAAGAGATGTTGAAGACATTTCAGATGGATTATTCCTCTCCGGTTAGTACACCTATGGTGGTTGGTTGCAAGCTCAGTAAAGATGATATTTCACCTGATGTTGATCAAAGAACACATCGATCAATGATAGGCAGTCTTCTGTACATCACAACATCTCTTCCTGATATAATGCAAGCTATTAGAATGATAGGTCATTATCAATCCTCTCCTAAAAAAAGTCACTTAGCAGTCATCAAGAGGATATTCAAATATTTGAAGGGAACAATGAATTATGGTCTGTGGTATCCTAGAAATCAGAATTTTTAGTTAACTGCTTATTCAGACGCTGATTGGGAAAATTGTGTGGATGAGAGAAAGATCACCAATGGAGGTGAATTCTTCCTAGGTGACTCGTTAGTAGCATGGCTTAGTAAGAAGCAGGGATCTATTTCCTTATCAACTACATAGGTAGAGTAAATTGCTGCTGCTACTTACTGCACTCAGATTTTATGGATGATACAAACTCTTGCAGATTTGAAGGTAACTTATACTGATCCCATCCCACTTCACTGTGATAACACCAGTTCCATTAGTGTTTCCAAGAATCCTGTACTTCATTCAAAGACTAAGCATATACCAATAAAATACCATTTTCTCAGAGAACAAGTTACAAACAGAGTTGTTCAGTTGAATTATATTCCTTCCACAAAAAAAATAACTGATATCTTTACTAAACCATTAGCAGAAACACCATTTGAATATCTTCGTCAAAAGTTGGGGGTCATATCTTCTTTCGTCTAATCTGTTCCCCTTGTCAGGGGGAGTACTTATTGAGTATCTATTGTATTTTTGGTGATTTTTTCTCTGGTTCTTTCTTTCATATTCAAAAAGTACTGTCACAACTCATGGGGAGCATGTGTTCTTTGACATTGATGTAAAAGGGGGAGAAAAGTTGTGGTTAATTATCTGGATGCTACAGTTGAAGAACAAAGCAGAACAGTGCAGGGTACAACCTTTCAGGGTTGCCATCAATGCCAAAGGGGGAGATTGTTGGCATGTTTTTTTCAGGAAAATAATGTGCTTGTCATTGATGGAAAGAACAACAATGATGACACTCAGAAGATTGATGGAAAGAACAACAATGATGACACTCAGAATATTGATGGAAAGAACAACAATGATGACACTTAGAATATTGATGGAAAGAACAACAACAAGGACACTCAAAAGAGTGCAAAGGAGGAGATTAGACCTTAGTCGTTGGATCTGAGCGTCGAGGACCAAAAACCATCGGATCCAGTATAACTGCAAAGAGGATAATGGGCGAGATCCATCCTCCAATTTCATGAAATGCAAAATCGCGATGAGATCAAAGCCGTTGGAGCCAGAGGACACGTGGCGAGCGATTGGAATTTCTCTCACTCACAAACTGGAGAAGTCAAAGGTGCATGTTGTGGGAACTCGCGATATGAAAGGTTACAAAATGATCCTAGACATTGGAGCCAGAGGACATGTGACGAGCGATTGGAATTTCTCTGACTCGCAAACTGGAGAATTCAAAGGTGAGTGTTGTGGGAACTCGTGATATGTGAGGTCGCGAAATGATCTAAGCCATTGGAATGAGGAAAAATCCGGGCCGTCATATTTAGGAGAAGAACATGTGCCCTGTGAGGAGATCCACGCCAGCAAGGACAAGTGGTAGACCATGCCAGCCAGATCCATGTCAGCAAGGACAAGTAGCAGACCACGTCAGCGAGGACACGTGGCGAGCGCTCAACATTTCACTGACTCACAAATCAGGAAAGTCAAAGGCAGAGTTGCAGGAACTCGCGAGGTGCGAGGTCATGACATGATCACAATCGTTGGATCACAGAGGGCTGTGGGCCATTGATCTAGACTATTTAGGAGATTGGGAGTTAGAAGATTCATGGTTGGCTCACGTTCAAACATCTGAAACGTGAAATCGTGATAATATCTGGACCGTTAGATCATAGAGGGATGTAGATCATTGATCTAGAGTATTTCGGATATCGGGAGATGGGAGAGTCAGGGTTGACTCATGTCCAAATGCCTGACACGCAAAATCACAATTTTGATCATAACCGTCAATCAGAGGGAGAGATATCGACCGTTGATATGATATGAAGTATTTCAGAACCCCCACGTAGTCCATAGTTAAGCTCTTTTAAGACTCCCTGAAATTGAAATGATCACCGAGTGACGTTGTTCCTTCACACTTGTTAAATTGGTATAGAAGAACATCTACTGGCATGAGTTTACCCCTTTTTCCAGCCTATATATTATAGAGGAAAAAGGTACGCCTCGGGAGATTCATCTCGCTGAGAGAGTTCTCCTCAGTAACTTTTATACTTTTTCGAGCTAAGGAGACTAAATTCAGAAAAAGGTTGTGAGTCCATAGTTAAGATCTTTTCAGACTTCTTAAATTGAAAATATTTCCGAGTGATCTTGTCTTTGTCACACTTGTTAAAATGATTTTGAATAGACGTCTTTTTGGTGCCAGTTTACCCCATTTTCGAACCGACTAGAATATCTCTGAAAAAGGTACTCGTTCAAGTTTTCTTTTACATTTTTTCAGACTCTCTAAACGTGACAAAACTACCGAGCTTATCTTATTTGGGTTCGTTAAAATTACATTGAAGGGGGTTTCATTGTGTATTGTTTCATCGCATTTTCATCTTTGCATCTTTGGCCTAATGCCAACTCCATGTTTCTCTCAACTGAACCTTTGAAGCATGCCTTATATGCAAGCCTTGTAGCACTTTGCCTCTGCAACTTGACACCTTGACCCATGGAGGAATTTTCCTTGAGTGTCCTTTTCCTGCACATGTCTCCTTGCTCTGAGCATTAGTGTGTTCCTTGCACTTGGAACTAGTATGCTTTCTTGTGACACTCGTTCCTCCTTTGTAACATAACATTCTTTTATTCTTTTTCAAGATCTTTAAAAAATTGAAAAATACAAAAAAAATCAAATATCCCAAAAAGAAGGGATGAGAAATATATATTCTTTTTTAGCAGCACAAAGAGTTGCCGATGGACAAAGCACATCCTTCCATTTCTTCGCCAAGCATTGGGATCTAGTATGACATTAGGAAGCTGTTCTCGCTACATAGAGCTGTGTCCTCCTCTGTTTGGTTACTCTTCCAAACACATGGAGAGTTTGCATTGCCTCCTGCATCGTGAGGTTATGTCAATGTCATGCTACCTGAGTCTGATAATCTTTCGTTATTTTTTCCAAGGGAAGTTTCACCCAACCTAAGTCAGCCTTTCTGCAATTTGTCTCTTGACCTCATGAGTCAGCCATCATGAGAGTCCAGTCAAGTCCCGATTCAAAATCAAAGAAGTTCTTTTCCTGATCATCAAGATCCTCTTGTATTTTCCTGATGAGCCGTCGAAGACCTCAGGGTAGTGAGTTATGCACTCCTATCATACTCCTACCTGAGTTTTGAAGATCTTGAAGTTGTTTCTCAAGCTATGAAGTCCTCATTTCCAACCATCGAGAGTTATTGGATTCTTGAAGATGGATACTATACTTGTATATCTTTGATTTTGAGATGTAGATCCATTGTGTATTGCTCGCGGCTACAATTTATATAGTTATATGACATGGATCTGCAGTGTATTTGATTGGCAACCATGATTTATTTCATCCCGAGCATGGGTATACCTGCCTCAGAGAGACAATTGTTATTTTGTAGATGGCACCTCCTGAACTATGGTCCCGGGCTCACTCGATTTCGTACACTGGTGAAGATTTTGTAATGTATTTCAATCATTAGATGCTCTTCTCACCTCACACATTAAGGGGCATATGTTACAACCCTAAATTTCTCTACACATGCATACATGGCCTTTGGCCCTCTTACTTTCATTTTTTGCCAAAGCACTACTGAGTTGATCTTCTTAAAAAACCATTTTTTTGAAGATGTACGTGCCCTGCACCATTACTGCCCATGTACATACACTTGTTGCACCACTACAACTCACGTACATATGCATTCTGCACCATTACAACCCGTGTATACTTGCAAAATTTGCAAAAAACAAAAAGTTGCAAGGAATTCGTTGAGATTACGGACTATTGGGTGGTTTTCCAACTAATCCACCCACTATAGCCCGTCACCCAACCAAATAACCATCCTTTTTTCATATAAAATGAGGTGTTGGGGTTTCATTTCACATCTAGACATAAAAATAGTGAAACTCTGCCCGATTTCACTTCCCCTCCTTGCCCAAGATATTGTTTCCTTTTGTGAGAATTACCTCAACATTCCCTCATTATCCCCTTCTTCCTCCATCATAACCCATTCACTTTCGGGGGGTTTGATCAAAATTTTGAGAGGAGAAGTTCATAGAAGGTGCACTTAGAGCTTGGTGAAGAGGAGCCTGAACCAGGTTCGCGGAGCGGTGTCCGACTTTGATTGTAAAGGTATAATCTATATGTTATTAATAAAATAATTACATTTTCTTGTCCCAAATGATGGTGTATTGAATACTTTTATTAATTTATTCTTGAAATTCTAACATCTAACCCTAACTTGTATATGGAATAACATGCTTGTCGTTTCTTATTTGTCAATCTTTGAATGTAGGTCAACCCTGGGAGGAGGCGTGCAATCAGTGGAACTTCCAAGTGCGAGGAGGTCATCACCAGACGTGGGATTAGAGGTATAGTTACCCGATCTCCTTTTCCTTTCTTTCTTGATATGAGTTTTGGTATGTTTGGGGTAGTATAGAGAATTAATTGACTTTTAGACGGTTAATCAATATGCCTACATTCTGAACCCTAGTGTAGTCATAGGGGGTTTTTTCCCGCTAGTAGATACTGAATTCAATATTATTATATTCTAACAATAAGTTCTTTAGTGCAATACCAAAAATAACTTAGTGGGTTTTATGAAAAAATATTAGTGTTTGAAGTAGATGTTTTCCAATTAAAAATCATGATAACAAGGAATTTTCATGGTTGGCCTAAACCTTTTGGTTGGTGGCATAGTTTGTCTAATTCTGAAANTGTTCAGTGGTTTTCTAATTCTATGCAAACAGAGTTTGAGATGTCCATGATAGGAGAACTATCATATTTTCTTGATTTACAAATAAATCAGAGTTCTGCAGGGTTATTTATCTCTTAAGAAAAGTATTTGAAAGAGATGTTGAAGACATTTCAGATGGATTATTCCTCTCCGGTTAGTACACCTATGGTGGTTGGTTGCAAGCTCAGTAAAGATGATATTTCACCTGATGTTGATCAAAGAACACATCGATCAATGATAGGCAGTCTTCTGTACATCACAACATCTCTTCCTGATATAATGCAAGCTATTAGAATGATAGGTCATTATCAATCCTCTCCTAAAAAAAGTCACTTAGCAGTCATCAAGAGGATATTCAAATATTTGAAGGGAACAATGAATTATGGTCTGTGGTATCCTAGAAATCAGAATTTTTAGTTAACTGCTTATTCAGACGCTGATTGGGAAAATTGTGTGGATGAGAGAAAGATCACCAATGGAGGTGAATTCTTCCTAGGTGACTCGTTAGTAGCATGGCTTAGTAAGAAGCAGGGATCTATTTCCTTATCAACTACATAGGTAGAGTAAATTGCTGCTGCTACTTACTGCACTCAGATTTTATGGATGATACAAACTCTTGCAGATTTGAAGGTAACTTATACTGATCCCATCCCACTTCACTGTGATAACACCAGTTCCATTAGTGTTTCCAAGAATCCTGTACTTCATTCAAAGACTAAGCATATACCAATAAAATACCATTTTCTCAGAGAACAAGTTACAAACAGAGTTGTTCAGTTGAATTATATTCCTTCCACAAAAAAAATAACTGATATCTTTACTAAACCATTAGCAGAAACACCATTTGAATATCTTCGTCAAAAGTTGGGGGTCATATCTTCTTTCGTCTAATCTGTTCCCCTTGTCAGGGGGAGTACTTATTGAGTATCTATTGTATTTTTGGTGATTTTTTCTCTGGTTCTTTCTTTCATATTCGAAAAGTACTGTCACAACTCATGGGGAGCATGTGTTCTTTGACATTGATGTAAAAGGGGGAGAAAAGTTGTGGTTAATTGTCTGGATGCTACAGTTGAAGAACAAAGCAGAACAATGCAGGGTACAACCTTTCAGGGTTGCCATCAATGCCAAAGGGGGAGATTGTTGGCATGTTTTTTTCAGGAAAATAATGTGCTTCTCATTGATGGAAAGAACAACAATGATGACACTCAAAAGATTGATGGAAAGAACAACAATGATGACACTCAGAATATTGATGGAAAGAACAACAATGATGACACTTAGAATATTGATGGCAAGAACAACAACAAGGACACTCAAAAGAGCGCAAAGGAGGAGATTAAACCTTAGTTGTCGGATCTGAGCATCGAGGACCAAAAACCATCGGATCCAGTATAACTGCAAAGAGGATAATGGGCGAGATCCATCCTCCAATTTCATGAAATGCAAAATCGTGATGAGATCCGAGCCGTTGGAGCTAGAGGACACGTGGCGAGCGATTGGAATTTCGCTCACTCACAAACTGGAGAAGTCAAAGGTGCATGTTGTGGGAAATTGCGATATGCAAGGTTACAAAATGATCCTAGACATTGGAGCCAGAGGACATGTGACGAGCGATTGGAATTTCTCTGACTCGCAAACTGGAGAAGTCAACGATGAGTGTTGTGGGAACTCGTGATATGTGAGGTCGCGAAATGATCTAAGCCATTGGATCGAGGAATAATCTGGGCTGTCATATTTAGGAGAAGAACATGTGCCATGTGAGGAGATCCACGCCAGCAAGGACAAGTGGTATACCACGTCAGCAAGGACAAGTGGCATACCACGTCAACGAGGACACATGGCGAGCGCTCAACATTTCACTGACTCACAAATCAGGAAAGTCAAAGGCAGAGTTGCATGAACTCGCGAGGTGCGAGGTCATGACATGATCACAATTGTTGGATCACAGAGGGCCGTGGGCCGTTGATCTAGACTATTTAGGAGATTGAGAGTTAGAAGAGTCAGGGTTGGCTCACGTTCAAACATCCGAAACGCGAAATCGCGATAATATCTGGACCGTTAGATCACAAAGGGATGTAGATCATTGATCTAGAGTATTTCGAATATCTGGAGATGGGAGAGTCAGGGTTGACTCATGTCCAAATGCCTGACACACGAAATCGCAATTTTGATCATAGCCGTCAATTAGAGGGAGAGATATCGACCGTTGATATGATATGAAGTATTTCAGAACCCCCACGTAGTCCATAGTTAAGCTCTTTTCAGACTCCCTGAAATTGAAAATATCGCTGAGTTACCTTGTTCCTTCACACTCGTTAAATTGGTATAGAAGAACATCTACTGGCATGAGTTTACCCCTTTTCCAACCTATATATTATAGAGGAAAAAGGTACGCCTCGGGAGATTCGTCTCGCCGAGAGAGTTCTTCTCAGTAAATTTTATACTTTTTCGAGCTAAGGAGACTAAATTCAGAAAAAGGTTGTGAGTCCATAGTTAAGCTCTTTTCAGACTTCTTAAAATTGAAAATATTTCCGAGTGATCTTGTCTTTGTCACACTTGTTAAAATGATTTTGAATAGACGTCTTTTTGGTGCCAGTTTACCCCATTTTCGAACCGACTAGACTATCTCTGAAAAAGGTACCCGTTCAAGTTTTCTTTTACGTTTTTCCAGACTCTCTAAACGTGACAAAACTACCGATCTTATCTTATTTGGGTTCGTTAAAATTACATTGAAGGGGGTTTCATTGTGTATTGTTTCATCGCATTTTCATCTCTGCATCTTTGGCCTAATGCCGACTCCATGTTTCTCTCAACTGAACCTTTGAAGCATGCCTTATACGCAAGCCTTGTATCACTTTGCCTCTGCAACTTGACACCTTGACCCATGGAGGAATTTTCCTCGAGTGTCCTTTTCCTGCACATGTCTCCTTGCTCTGAGCATTAGTGTGTTCCTTGCACTTGGAACTAGTATGCTTTCTTGTGACTCTCGTTCCTCCTTTGTAACATAACATTCTTTTATTCTTTTTCAAGATCTTTAAAAAATTGAAAAAGACAAAAAAAATCAAATATCCCAAAAAGAAGGGATGAGAAATATATATTCTTTTTTAGCAGCACAAAGAGTTGCCGATGGAGAAAGCACATCCTTCCATTTCTTCACCAAGCATTGGGATCTAGTATGACATTAGGAAGCTGTTCTCGCTACATAGAGCTGTGTCCTCCTCTGTTTGGTTACTCTTCAAAACACATGGAGAGTTTGCGTTGCCTCCTGCATCGTGAGGTTATGTCAATGTCATGCTACTTGAGTCTGATCATCTTTCGTTATTTTTTCCAAGGGAAGTTTCACCCAACCTGAGTCGGCCTTTCTGCAATTTGTCTCTTGACCTCATGAGTCAGCCATCATGAGAGTCCAGTCAAGTCCCGATTCAAAATCAAAGAAGTTCTCTTCCTGATCATCGAAATCCTCTTGTATTTTCCTGACGAGCCGTCGAAGACCTCAGGGTAGTGAGTTATGCACTCCTATCATACTCCTACCTGAGTTTTGAAGATCTTGAAGTTGTTTCTCAAGCTATGAAGTCCTCATTTCCAACCATCGGGAGTTATTGGATTCTTGAAGATGGATACTATACTTGTATATCTTTGATTTTAAGATGTAGATCCACTGTGTATTCCTCGCAGCTACAATTTATATAGTTATATGACATGGATCTGCAGTGTATTTGATTGGCAGCCATGATTTATTTCATCCCGAGCATGGGTATGCCTGCCTCAGAGAGACAATTGTTATTTTGCAGATGGCACCTCCCGAACTATGGTCTCACTCGATTTCGTACACTGGTGAAGATTTTGTAATGTATTTCGGTCATTAGATTCTCTTCTAACCTCACACATTAAGGGGCATATGTTACAACCCTAAATTTCTCTACACATGCATACATGGCCTTTGGCCCTCTTACTTTCATTTTTTGCCAAAGCACTACTGAGTTGATCTTCTTAAAAAACCATTTTTTTGAAGATGTACGTGCCCTGCACCATTACTGCCCATGTACATACACTTGTTGCACCACTACAACTCACGTACATATGCATTCTGCACCATTACAACCCGTGTATACTTGCAAAATTTGCAAAAAACAAAAAGTTGCAAGGAATTCGTTGAGATTACGGACT
This sequence comes from Picea glauca, assembly GCA_000966675.3. Lineage (NCBI taxonomy): Eukaryota > Viridiplantae > Streptophyta > Pinopsida > Pinales > Pinaceae > Picea > Picea glauca. The sequence goes on along the minus strand of JZKD02S0364395.1, from coordinate 4,541 downwards.
ATTGGGTGGTTTTCCAACTAATCCACCCACTATAGCCCGTCACCCAACCAAATAACCATCCTTTTTTCATATAAAATGAGGTGTTGGGGTTTCATTTCACATCTAGACATAAAAATAGTGAAACTCTGCCCGATTTCACTTCCCCTCCTTGCCCAAGATATTGTTTCCTTTTGTGAGAATTACCTCAACATTCCCTCATTATCCCCTTCTTCCTCCATCATAACCCATTCACTTTCGGGGGGTTTGATCAAAATTTTGAGAGGAGAAGTTCATAGAAGGTGCACTTAGAGCTTGGTGAAGAGGAGCCTGAACCAGGTTCGCGGAGCGGTGTCCGACTTTGATTGTAAAGGTATAATCTATATGTTATTAATAAAATAATTACATTTTCTTGTCCCAAATGATGGTGTATTGAATACTTTTATTAATTTATTCTTGAAATTCTAACATCTAACCCTAACTTGTATATGGAATAACATGCTTGTCGTTTCTTATTTGTCAATCTTTGAATGTAGGTCAACCCTGGGAGGAGGCGTGCAATCAGTGGAACTTCCAAGTGCGAGGAGGTCATCACCAGACGTGGGATTAGAGGTATAGTTACCCGATCTCCTTTTCCTTTCTTTCTTGATATGAGTTTTGGTATGTTTGGGGTAGTATAGAGAATTAATTGACTTTTAGACGGTTAATCAATATGCCTACATTCTGAACCCTAGTGTAGTCATAGGGGGTTTTTTCCCGCTAGTAGATACTGAATTCAATATTATTATATTCTAACAATAAGTTCTTTAGTGCAATACCAAAAATAACTTAGTGGGTTTTATGAAAAAATATTAGTGTTTGAAGTAGATGTTTTCCAATTAAAAATCATGATAACAAGGAATTTTCATGGTTGGCCTAAACCTTTTGGTTGGTGGCATAGTTTGTCTAATTCTGAAATACAGCCAAATTCTACAAGCCCTACCACATATCTACGTGTAAAATTGTTTTCACTTGTATGATTTGGTGGCTAAGAGAAATTTTTTCTTTGGACTTATACCTATTTTGTAGGGTTTTTGGTTGCATGCAAGATTACCCTTTTATTCTAGATTGAAGGCCTACAATTCCTTTTGGTTGGTTGCGTGTCTTGATACTTTGAAATGCAATTAGAATCTAGAGGGCCTACCACATTTGTAGTAGAAAAACTGTTTGTACTTGCATGCTTATTTGGCTAGATCAAAGTTTTTATTTTGAAAGGGAAGTTCACTGTTTTTGAAATGTAAATATAATCTAAAAGGTCTATTAGACTTATATTTATAGTAATGTTTGTTATTTCTTGATTCTTTGGTCGAGTCAATTTTTTTTTCAAGGGTGGATCTTATGGAGAGATTCTAAAATGAAAATAGACTCTAGATTCCCCAATATAACTCTATTTATAGATGTGTCTGTGCTTGCATGATTCTCTTGTTGGGGCATTTATTTGAATAGGAAACTTGTATGCTGATTTTTGAACATAAGAACTTCCATTCACAATGGATACAAGGACATATACAAATACATCAATAATTAGAGAATTTGGATCATTATGTGAATGCCAAACATCAGATCTACTACTAATTTTCTAAGTATATACATCATATCTATGGTCTTGGGAGGGTTCCACCACATTCAACTCTTTTATTTCCTTTACCATATTTTCTTTCTTCAACCATATGTGTAATTATCTTAAACAAAATAAGGATTTCATGTACAAACCTAGGAAGTTCTTTAGGTGGAATCTTTACACCGTACATTCCAATGAATGTGAGAAATCTCATAAGGGAGTAATCCCCAAGCATATGACCATACTTATTTTCCAAGAAATAAATAGTACTACAATAGATGCTATGCCTACACCCTAGTAATTGGATAAGTATACTCTAACATGATCTATTGTAGTCTCTAGGATTTGGTTTTGATATTGCATTTCAATTCAAGATGAGATAGATGAAAAAAGTTGAAAGTAAGATTAACATACCGATGTCATAATTCAATGTAGAAAATTGAATATGAGTCAACAACCAGTTTTGTCAACGAATGAATACCATGCACATGATGAGAGAATAACCGATGGGAAGAGCTTGGAGAAATATGCATGTCCTTGTAATGATTGTCTCAGAGGGAAGATGAGAAGAAGAAAAATGATTTTTGAACATATGTTGAGATTCAATGATAGTGGTATAAGTCCTTTCCCTCAAAATAATTATCCAAATAGGATACCATTGCAAATCATGAGAGACGTAGAATCAACAAACAAAGACAAAGTGGCAACAAATGCAGATGAACATGCAACAATGTTAGATGAAGGGATTGAAGTTGATAGAATGATGAATGAGGGTTTTAAAGATGATTGACAGAAATTGATGGAGGATGCTTCAAAACATGCATATGGTACTTGCAAGTTAAGTCATTTGACAACAATCATTCTAATTCTTAATTTGCAAAGAGTGCATGGTTGGAAAAATGAGAGTGTTGATGAGTTATTGGCATTGTTACATCGATTGTTACCACCTGACTCCACATTTCCAAAAAAATGGAGTGCATGTAAAGTGAAAATCACTAAGCTAGGCTTAGGGTATGAGAACATCCACACATGTGTGAATGGTTGTGTATTATTTCACAAAAATCATGCAAGTGAGACTGAATGTTTGAAATGTAAAGAACCGAGGTATAAACCAGGGTTGAAATCAAATTCAACTCCTAGAAATATTCTTTGCCACTTTCTAGTAATCCCACAGTTACTTTGAATGTATAAATGTTGAGACATTGTTGAGCTTATGTAATGACATGCCCAAAATAAGAGCACAAATGTAAAACAACGGTCTGTGGTTGATTCTAAGATGTGGATGGAATTTGACAACAAATGGCCCGATTTTTCCCAAGATCCTTGTAATATAAGGTTGGGTTTAGCTCTAGATGGGGTGAACCCATTCTTAAATTAGAGTATTAAATGGTCAACTTGGCCAGTGTTTTTGATAAAATTATAATTTGCCTCCTTGTTTAGAAACCGAATCATTTTTCTTGGTGTTGTCATTGATTATACCAGGAAAGAAAAGTGTGACTTCAGATACAATTGATGTTTATTTAGAGCCACTATTTGATGAGATAGTAGAATTGTGGAAAAGAATTGAATCAATTCAAATTTTAAGGGACAATGATTCAATCCAGTTCACTTTAACAGATTATTTATTACTTACGATACATGATCTTCCTACACATGGCACATTGACTAGTCTCAATGTTCATGGATACCATGGATGTCTGGCTTGCATATTTAAGCCTTTTGTGAGGCAATCAAGTAGTTTGCATAAGTGTATTTATTGTGGACATCATGCTTACCTTAAAATGGAGTATCCATACCATAAAAAAAGTCATGTTTCAATGGTCAGGAAGAGAATTGTGAAGCACCATCGACAATAACAAGTGATTAAATTATTGAGAATGCAGAGAAAATAATTCAGTTTATTGAAAATGGTGGCATTGTTGGCAGTAAAAATGATCCACTCAATAATAGTGGTGTAAAATGATTGTGCATATTCTACAAGTTGCCACACCTTAAGCATATAACCATTAGGCATACTGTTGACTTTATGCACACTGAGAAAAACATAGCTTTTGCTATTATAAAAAATCTTTTTGGTGCATATGATACAATGTCATCATGCCTAGACCTTCAAGAACTAAAGATTCATCGAAATCTTTGGGTTGAAAAATATGGTGATGGAAAATTTAGAAAACATATTTCTCCTTATGTGTGGAAAAAAGGAACAACGTGCACAATTCTTAATGTTGATGTCTCAGACTTGCTTTCTTATTGGATATGTGAGTAGTAATGTTAGAAGGAAAACTGACAATAATGGCGTAAGAGGCCTTAAGACCCATGACTATCATGTCATAATTGAGGATATTTTACCTATTGCAGCCATATAAAGTTTGGAAAAGGGGACAATATTGGAAATTATAAGGTTGTTCCTAATATTGAAGAGAATGAGTAAGCATGTGTTAGATCCTTCAAACTTTGATAATTTGAGAGAAGAGATCGTTGAAGTCCTTTGCTTATTGGAACGAGAATTTGCACCAACAATATTCAATATTTCTATGCATCTTCTTGTACATATAGAACATGAACTAGAACATTGTGGCCCGATAAGAACTAGATGGATGCACCCTATTGAAAAATATATGAAGGTTATGAAAAAGTTTTTTCATAATAAGGAAAAACCAGAAGGTAGCATGTGTGAAGGATATTCAATGCAGGAGGCCACATGATTTTGCACATAATATATGAAGGATTTTACTAATGTTAATCGACGTGTATGGGATGATGTTGAAGATGAGAGAGTTACATGTGAAGTGTCAGAAGGAAATGGATGTCGCTTCAAGCTATCAAATGAGGAAAGAAATGTGATACATGCCTATGTTCTTCAAAACACATCCTCATTTGATAAGTGGTGCAGGTGAAATTTTATTTACATGATAATTTATCTATTTAATTTTATTTGATAGTTAAATTATTATCATTCTTACTG
>JZKD02S0364362.1:1549-18753 GCA_000966675.3 Picea glauca | reverse complement strand
GTCTTAGTAATTTCATCATGATCTAATTCACAAATAAGACATACCTAGACATTGTTCAATGGGCACTCCCTTGGTGGATGTTTGTCTCTGCATTTCGGACAAAAAATGGACAATGCTCGATCTGATTCTGCTTGTTTCCGTTTGATCTGCAGAGTATCAATTTGTGAAGCAAAATAGTTAATCATTTTTTTTTTGAAATCTTCTAACAGATTTCCTATATCTGCTCTTGTTTCCCCTCCATTGGTTGATTTATGTACCCTTAAAAAGTGGCATCCCTGGTAGCTAACTTATTCCTTGTAGATCCTCGAGAGAATCTCTTTCACAGATTTACAATGTCTTCATAGGATTCTTTAGATATATCTCCCTTGCCAAGCATATTCAGCATATCTAAACAATCATCTCTAACTCCTTTTAACAAAATAGTTTTAAGAATGTCCTTACTCACATCTGGATGTCTAGACCTTTGTAGATTATACTGGAGTCGCTCCAAAAAATATTCAAGGGTCTCGTCCTCCTTCTGAGACATCTTGAACAGTTCCTCTCTTCGTTCCCTCGTTCATCGGTACTCTTGGTATTTGTTCAGGAAAAGCTGCCTCATTTGTCCCCATGTTGAAATATTCTCTCCTCCAAGGCTCATGAACCATCTTAACGCATTACCCTTGAATGTAGCTGGAAATGATTTAATCTTCTGCACAGTGGTAGTGTAGTCATAGCTTCTACACAGAATATCAAATTCAAACAGAAACTCATATGGATCCTCAGTAGATAATCCATGGAAATTTGGCAAGGCTGAGAGAGGTATGTTCTTCATAGGAGCCATCCACCGTGTGGGAATATCAAAAATAGGAAAGACTGGGGTAAAGATAGTATTTTCATCATTTGCTTGATCTTCATTGTTCAGTGGATTCTCAAGGTGTAACTCTTCTTCATTATCTCCTTGATTTTCCATATGTTCTCTTTCTCTCCACTCAATACGGAAAGTGTCCCACTCCTCTTTAGTGATTATCTGCCCATTGATATGATAAACAACTTCTTCTGGATTTTCCTTGTTTCAATCTACACTTCCTTGATCTTCAATATTCTCCAGTGTTGTGTGCTGACTTGTTGGTGACAAATCTTCAGCTTCAGCCCCTGATGAAAATGATGTTTCAAAATGGGGTGGTTCTGATGACTGAGCAATATGTCTTCTTGGAGGATTTGAAGGGTGAAAGATAGATCCCGAAGAAGAATCTTCTCTGGCTATAATCTCATCAACAAAGGTTGGCCTTCCCAGTGCAGGATTCCTTCCACCACGTCCTCTGGTACCTGTAGGGTTAGTATTTTTGGGGATACGTCCTCTTGTTCCTCGATTCATGCAGACTACTCATTCCTAAGAAAAGAAAACTAATGTTCTTACAAGAATCTCTAATTATCTTCCCCGACAACAGCGCCAAAATGTTGGGCACTTTAATTGTCTAAATAAATAGATAATCAAGGTGTTCAATATGAATTGTCAAACCCAGGGAAGCTTTGTTATTGTAAGATAATTGTGCACAGTCTATGCTAGATTTTGAAAACAACACTAATCAAATTGTAGTAAGGTAAACTAAAAGAAACAAAATTGAAAAGTTGAACACTAACACAAGTTTCTGACACAATTGGAGTTCTACAGAATTGAAATAATACTTGCATAATTTAAATCTAAATTGATGAGTGTATAAGAATCATGGATTATCTAACCTATTCTAATTTTCTATTTTACTCTTGCAGAAGGAAGTTATGTGCTAATTGTTGAAAGGAAATCTAATTAATTGCATAAAGGTAATTCACACTTTTATTTTCTTTTGCTTGAAAATAGAGATTTAATCTAATGCAGAAAAGGGAAAGTAATTCTCTAGGAGTATTCAAAAATTGACTCTGACTCTCATGAGACAGACTGATGCGCATTTAACAGAAAGGCATTGGACTATAACAGCAAATGTATTCTAGAAATGATAAACAGATAAATCATCCAAATCAAAGTAGTTAATCTAAAACTCAAAACAAAGGGGAGTCTGTGAGGAAGGTGGGCCCTTTCCTTCTCACTGAAACCACTCGAAAAGACTACAATAGGTTGGAGAAACTCAAATCACTTTCTTTATTAGCTCGCAAAAATGTTCAGATATAATATACTTCACTTCACTCTCTATTCCACAACTAATATTTGGTACCAATGATTACAAAATATGTGTTATTTAAAGACAGAGTCATTCAGTTGAAACAGACTCAGAACAGCCTTGAGAATCTGAGATTCTCAAGCTATTTATATGATAAAAAGATTTGACATCATTACAAAATATGTAAATGATCTTGATCACCAACGTGAGCCAAAATGTGTAATAGCATTGAGGATCATTCTTCATGATTCATATTTGAATGATATACCAACTTCCAGGATCGGTGGGCATCTGTTGCAGCAAGTGTAACAGCTTCCAAGAAAGGTGTGCAATTGTTGTAGTTGTGTAACAGCATGCAGAACTGGCGCATAGCTGTAACAGTTGGTGTAACAACAGCGATCTTTCTTCAAGTCTTGGTTGTTCTACACATTTTGATCATTAGTTGAACATTCATGGGTAAAATATGAGAAACACTACCAATCAAACGTGTTAAGTAAATAAGAATGTAAAACCAAGATCAATGATTCATACCTTGGGAAAAAGGTCTTAGCAAACATGATATTAGGCGTTTAGCATAGAAATGAGAAGGTTGAATGAGCAAAATATATAGTGAAAAAGGGACATTTATGGGTCCTAACAAAAGGTATGCACGCAATTGGTGGTGTATTACAGTTTAAAACATAAGTATCATTATGTGCTTAATTTCAATTAAAATGCATGTCTGTGATGCTTGTAATATTATCATGTTTTCCGTTGAATGAATGAATTACTGTTAATTCCATTAATTCTGTATGTTAGCAATAATTATGTGTTTACTCTATATGAAAGCTTTAAAGGCTAAGTTAAGGTTGTGTAGATAGCATTTCCTGGTCTTTGGAGGGCCAGGGATGTTACAATTGACAATAGGAGAATGATGGGTGAAGTTTCTCATAAGGTATATGGAAATCAAAGTTATGCATACAAAGTGGATCAAGCACAAGAAAAGAAAACTCCTAAATAAAAATGTGACACAATTACAGAACTTGATAATGTCCTGCAAATAAATTATCCATTACCCAACAAATGGAAAATGCAAAAAGGAAATTCTCAAGAAAAAGATAAAGAAGATTTTTTTGCACAAAATAGTGATGATGATGGTGAAATTTCAACATGAGATCAACCAGAAGAATTAATTGATGATGATATTCGAAATTTTCAAACACTATTTTGATGATCTACTAAAAAATCCTCCTCAACAAAAATATAAACAAAAGAAAGGAAGGAGGAATTAGGAAAGACTTAAGATTGTTCCTATTGATACCCCTATGAGTATTGAAGCATAGAATAATGAAGAGGCTCAATAGATAACGAGCATCATTGAAAGAAGCATGGTTTGATGAAGGTTTTCACCTACCAAGGAACAATGTTGGTTATGTATTCTCTCATTGAAGTTATGTGAATGGTTTCTGAGGAAGATCTGTCATGGTACATGGTTGGTACATCTGTGAGCTCCATTGATATATCTTATGATAGAGGCATATCATGTGTGATATGACACTTGTTTAAGGCACATTGTTGGTACATTGATAGAGGCACTTGTTGATGATCCTGATATATGTTTGGTTCACTTTTGGCACATATTCTTGACATATATTTTGCTTCATGGTTGATGCATGCGATAGTATGTATGATTGGCATACACTTGATGTATGGTGTGGCATGAGTTTAGATGGTTGATGCATGGATAGGTTCAAGGATTTTTATAGGAAGAGAAGATCATTCTTGAGCAGTTGATCTATGTTGCAGTTGAGAAGTTGTATATTGAAGCAGAAGCAGATTGTAGTGGTAGAATATTGTTCATCTTGCAGAGAAGATAGAGGGAGACATACCCACAGGGGGGTTTATTCTTAGTCCCATGATTGGTTGCAGCATCATGATTCCAGACAGAGAGATGCTACCAGCATTGCCTCAAAATGATATCCCTTGTCCAAAGGGGGAGATATTCATAGACAGGGGGAGTTTCACCCTAACGGAAGAAAGGAAACATCCTTTTTTGTCATTGTTGTCAAAGGGGGAGAATGATCAGTAACATCCAGTTAAGATTGAAAAAGGGGTTTTACTTTGTTGTCATCAATTCCAAAGGGGGAGAATGTTGGACATGGTGTTATGGTGTTGTAATTGATGTCTAAGAAGGCCAATATGATCAATGTTGGACATGGTATTATGGTGTTGGAATTGATGTCAAGAAGATCATTATGGTATTGTCATTATATGTCTGTGAGATCCTAAAGCTTAGGAGAAATAACATAGTAGGTTGTGTAAAAGACATAGAACAAGGTGCAGAGGAATCCAATATAAAACTAAAGCTTAGGAGAGGAAGCATATTAGGTTGCATGAGATCAGAGCGTGCAACATTAATACCTTTAGAAAGGTTGAAGGAAAGCTTAGGAAAAGGAGTTCCTTAAGGAAGTGTTATTGGGATCGAATTCCCAACAGATTGATTGGAGAGCACCGTTAGAACTATGAGGAAAATATGTTACAGTTGGGAGATATGACAATCATCGATCATTGAACAAAGGCATAGATCAACAATCTTGGTTCAGTTGGAATACAAGTATAAATCCAAATGGGTTAGGAGGAATCTTGTTCGTTGATGAAGTTTTCAGGACAATCCAGGACCATCAGATTGAGATGGATCTAGAGGATGGGAGAAATTAAATCCCAACAGTCATATTGGGATCAATAATCCTCAACCGTAGATCAAGACTAGTAGGACTCTAGAACTTCACCACTTCGACGAACATTGGAGACAAGGAAGCATCATGAAGTCACAAAATCTCGCCATCCATTACATCAAGGGGAGTCTTCGAGTGAATTCTCAAACCATCTGATCGAGTTTAGTGGAAGGACAGGGTAAGACACAATATCCCGAAGTAAACGAATGCATGCAGATCGTCGATCTAAGATCCCTACGGGTGAGCTCTCAATCATTGGATCAAATAGTCAACTCTGATGTTGATCACTCTAGTGAAAAGAAGTCTAAATCATGTAAGAATACCTAAAGGTCAAATCCCAAATTAACGAACTCTCATCGGCCATTGGATTAGAGGAAGAGAAGGTAAATATCGTCGACCATTGATGAAGTGTAGTGGAAGGATAGGATAAGTGGGGCCAAAGGCATGAAGTCCCGGAGTAAACAAAGGTCATTTGATCAATACAAGGGAAGATATACGATGGTAGATCTATTCGGTGCTTCGGCGATAAATGGATGTAGAAAGGAGACATAATATAATGAAGTTCCAGAATAATCAAAATCTCATTAGCAATCTAATCAAGAATGAGCTTCGGATAACGAAGATTCCATGGACCGTTCAATTGTGTGAGGGAAGGAATATTTAGCTCGAAGTTGACCACTCTGGTATTACGAAGAGTCCCAAACAACTAAAACTCCCAAATCCATGAAGTACCAAAGCCACGAAGTGCAAATCCATGATCCAAGAGGGATACATGTGGCAAAAGACAAAGATGACATGTGGCCCAATCGGCTGGTGACAAGTGTCAAGGTCTAGTTGTCACATTAGGTATACAAAAGTCATGAATCAAGGTGCCACATGGCAGACACTCAACTAATACCACGTCAACAGTGACATCAGGAAGCCACGTCACTCTGGGATTATAGCCTCCAGGGATGTTTAGCTTCTCCTACTAGAAAAAATGCCCAAAGCACCGAAGGGATAAGTCATGAACTAATGTTGGTCTTTGATCTAAGGTACTCCAGGTTCTCTCATGACCGTTAGAAAAAGTGTAGTGGAAGGATATAGTAAGCATGATATTTTAACTGATAGCAAGCGACCATCGTCGTGTTATGACTTATTCAGTAGGTAAAACTCTGGAGGAATTGAACTACTTTAGGTTTCTAGTAACCTGGAGTCTCGTAGTGCCGAAGCCTCGAAGTAAGATCTGACCATCCGTCAATAAGGAATATCCACGGTCGAGATCCAAAAAGTGCACAATGAGAAGGTCATTAACAAAACACTATCTTGAGTTTGTGTGGACTGTCCACTCAACCATAGATTAAGACATAATAGTCTAATCTACTAGTGAATAGAGTATACATACTTTAGTGGAATTTAATCCGGGGGAGTTGAAAGATTGCAATGGCCGAAAATCCCGAAGGTCGGAGTACCAGAGGACTTGGTTCCAGCACCGGTCGTGTGTTAATGTAAAGAAGCTAACAAGGAGCGCAAAAGGGCCTAGAATTAAATAAGCCCTCAGAAATTTGAATGTGGTCTCATGCAGGAGAATAAGGGGGAAAAGAGAAAGTGTTAACAGAACAATGCTTGGAATGGATTAGCCCGTGCTTTTCATCCTACGGTCACATATAAAGGAAAGATAAAGCACATTGGGATTAACTTTGTTTCCTATAGGAAACCCAAGAAGAACACCATAATAATACACAGAGCTGGTAAAATCTCAAATATGATATGTTGGAGAACTGAGGACGCAACAGAAGCATAAGAATGAAACAAAGAGGCATGGGATCAAGTTAAAAGAAATCGATCCATACAAGTGATCGATTTATGAAAATACCTCTTACTAAATTGAAAATCTTTCACGATAATGTATGAATAATAATAGAGGAAGATATTAATTATAAATTAAAAGACAAACCATTATTATTGTTAATTTAAACAAAGAGGTGCAATGGTTCAAAGTTCAAACAAAGGGACATAATGCTTCAAATCTCACACTAGTTGGAATACTATATAAGAAAGGAAGAACGATGAATAAGAAAGTGTCTCTGCAGTCTAGATCAAAATATCAAAAGCAGAAGCAGAGTCCAAGAAGGGAAACTAAAGATACTTATGCAGTGTGGGTGAAAGGGAGGAGAAAGGAAGGATTCATATCCTTTTCTAAGTAAAGTGTGAAAATAAGGGAGTTGGTGATTCCTTGGATTGGTGCCCTAAAACAAGGGAGTTGGTGCTTCCTAGGGTTGGTTCCCTAAAACAAGGGAGTTGGTGTTTCCTAGGGTTGGTTCCCTAAAACAAGGGAGTTGGTACTTCCTAGGGTTGGTGCCCTAAAAACAAAGAAGTTGGTGCTTCCTAGGGTTGGTGCCCTGAAAAATGGGATTTGTGTCTCCAAGAGTTGGTGCTCTAAAGAGGATTGGTGTCCTTCACAATCACAGATTATTCTTTATAAACTTTTTTAATTCTTGTTAAGTATACTTATATAATTGATTCTTAAATACAAATCCATTTTTAATCTACTATGATGATAAATAGAATAACAAAGTAATAAATAATTGTTTAAAAAGGTAATATTGATTCACCCCCTTTCAGTATTTAACAAAGAGAACATAAAAAAGATCATTTTTTTTCTAAGGATGTGATATACATATTTGTGAGAACCTTGATATTCATTATTTTAGCTTTCCCATTTCTCAAGGGAGGATTAGTCACATTGGGAATACCCTTCTTTATTTTCTCCCTCGTTGTTTTGATTTACTAGATCTGAAAATAATCATTATGTGTAAAAGGTTTATAGAAACCTTAGGACATATGGTATATATCCCACCTAGTGTCAATCTTTATATCAGTGGGATTGTAGGGATGCACATTTTTTAATTAGGACCAAGTCTTTTCTACAACAGAGGAATTAATTAAATATTTAGCATATTATCAATTTTCCTTTCCAATTGATTATTTTGATTTAATATGTTGGCTGGATTAATGGATCTATGTTTTGTGCATGTCTATTTAATTTTCTTTCACGTGATTTTATATTTTGGAAAGTAGTTTTTAGCATCCTATGAAATTAATTTATGTTCTTATCTTGTTGGATTATAAAGGATATTTTCATGATTAATTCACCCTTTTACAAGGAATTAGTAATTTTGTGCATCTCAACAGTTTTATGAAGTTTCTTGATCACCAAAATTTAAAGTTCTTTATAACTCATGACAAGTTTGTGGGAGTTTCAATACCAAAAATTTATAATTGCATAAGATTAATTGAATATATATTATTAGGGTTCTCCCCCTTCGATTGAGAACATATTTCCTCAAGTTAAAAGTGGTGGATGGTTTCCTCCAAAAGGTACAGCAAGCTAGGGACAACACAAAAGTTATGTAAAATGTTGTCAAATAAGTTACACACTCATTATATATATTATTAATAGAAAAGGAAATTATGGATAGTGATCTTTCACCACAACTCCATGTCTAATGAAAACAATTAGAAAAATTAAATCACATAGCAGTAATTCAAACTTTTGAAAAACATTTAACCAAATATTACTCGTGTTGTTATGGTTTTGAAAAAAATTTAATCAAATATTACTCATGTTGTTATGGAAAACTTGAAACAAACAAAAGGAAAAATACAGAAAGAAAGAAGGGTCTTCCAATATAGTACCCCCTATTAGTTTAGGTTAACAAAAATGAACCCCATTATCATATGTAACAATAACAATAATGATTATATCCCTAAGAAGGCCCTTTTAATACAAGATTTTATGAGAAATACTCTTCTCGTTAAAGAATCATAACATTATTTGTGTACCATGTGGCCTCTAAGCAAGTTTTTTTGGAGCAAGCCCCTTAAAAATATTTTAGGTTTTGAAGATATTAAACTTGGCAATGATATCTTTATATAACATTGTAAATTCTTGATGACTTGATCCATGAACGCTAGAACAATTTCTTCGGACCTGATCTCGTTCCATATTTACTAAACCTACTTCATTTTTGTTTTTTATTTTTTTAAATCACATCTCCAAAACACAAATCACATCTTCCATACAAAACTCAAATCCCCTCTCTCATACAAAACCCAATTCCCATCTCCAAAACCCAAATCCCATATCCCTTCTCCAAAATCCATATCCAAAACACAAATCTCATTTTATTTTAAATCTACAAATTAAAAAAAGAAAAAAGGGGGAAATTACAAAAAAAAATACCTTTGATCCAATGATTCCCCACAAATATCCCTTTCCTAGTCCTACTTTGTTCCCCCACAAATAAATTTCAACTCCAAGAAGCTTTTTCCCACAACCTCGTGTGAAAATGAAATTACGGGAACCCTGTTGTTTCACTTCATATTAGAAATGAGCAAAAAGAGTGATGCAAATATTCATTTTGCATCGTTTAATTTTTGGGTTTTTTATCTTTCGGTCAAGATTGTGTCTACTATTTTGATGTAAGTATGAAGTGCATGTATTCTTTGCATTGATCTTGCGTCATCTCTATATCAACCTTGCATCATAGTTGGTGATGTAAACATGACACAAATGTGACGTAAAAATCCCATCACAAAAAACCAATTTGCACCAACCAAAAATACAAATATTGGGGTTTGAGGTCTATTGTGATGAAAATAAATGAAAATACAAAACCACATTATAGTAATTCATTATAGTCATGGGTTCATAAAGAAGAACCACTCACAATGCAATTGAGCATTATTCCATAGGTTCCAGCACAAACTATTTCAAGAGGATTCGATGGTGATGACCCTAGCAAGGACAAGATTGAAAAGAAGGTTGACAAGGACCATGAGCCTTTGAAACCATGCAAGAGAAGATGTCATAAAATAAAGAAGAAAATGAATAGAAATTAAGATGAAGGGATGAATAATGCAATGGGATCTGAGTCATTTCCACTAGACCTTATCATCGTAGAGACTATCTACTAGTTTGGTAAGAATGTTAAGTATAGGAAACATATGATAGAAGAAGTGCCTAAACACTTCAATTTTCTTGATATTGGAACAACCAATGATAGGGGAAATATATAGAAATATTGTATAGTTTCCACACCTATAGAGAATCTAGAAGAACCAATAGATCCACAGAGCCAAGAAGGCACCACCATGCCATCCTTGGGCCCATTTGCAAGATATAATCCCTTGGTCCCTCTCCATTCCACTACTTCCAAACCATTAGAGGTTCAATACAATACCACTAGGGAACTTATCAAAAGCCAATATTCATTCTAGAACATAGTTATATACTCAATTAATTGAAGGAAAAATTAAAAAGAAAGGCTTATAGGTACCAGTCTAGACTTTGTAGCTTAAAAGAACAAAGCCAATAAGATCTCTCAACTACAGACATGGTTCAAATACATTGGCCAATGGTGAGATATATTGACCTTGATAGGGGGGACTTCTCTAGAGTAGATGTATTCACCACTACTCTTAATCAACCGCATTCCTCTTACTCATGAGTGATTTCTAAAGCTGTCAGTTTGCAAGAAGAATTGATCATGACCAAGTTTCAAGGAGATGCCCAAATTGATTCACTTACTATTGAAATAAAAGTATCCTAGATAGAAGTATCCACAGTTGGCCCAAACTTGCATTTCTCGAGTTGAGCTTCCTCTCAGTGGATGGACAACCCAACTAGAGTATTTGGAACATTTTTTAATGCAAGTCGTTACTATCTTCCCAAAGCTCAACCCTTATTTTGATGTCGTAATCAAATATAGTGTGAAGTGGATTTGAATCAAGGTGATTCAATAGGTTTTGTCAAGGTGTGTTGGTACCTTAGTAGAAAAATAGGGAAAGGTGGCACCAGTGAAATAGTTATATGGATCACCCAAGATCAAGCCACTCATTTTGGAGGATCGGTAGAGATAATCAAACATGATCATCACTCATGATCCAGGTTTTGAGGAGGTAGTTATGGGTTTACATTAATGGCACAAGTAGTGACCTAGGTACCTAGGGTTTTGAATAATCATCCTCGCTTGCGAGTGAAGGATAACAATGTAAAATCATTAACCTATTTTGGAGTTAGTTGGTTAGAGAAATAAAGATAGAGATACTAGAGAAGGATTTAATTTTGTTGGAAGTTTTGGGTATGAATATTGTTTTTGTTTAGGGTTGTTACCAAAGGACTAAATATTTTTATGTTGTAACCATAATGTTCTTGTGGTTGAAATTAATGTAGCAATCCCTCCCTTTATTATTTTATGGTGTACTCTATTTACCCAGATGATTTTACTTACTTAGGTTATGTTGCATATATTTCATATGGTTTACTACATGTATCTTAGTTGGTGTTCATTTTATATGAATGAATGGAGTGCTCTCTAGTTGTGAAATAAACCTGGAAGGAATATTTAGTTAATCAGAGGGTTAATAAGTAGGTTGAAAATGTTGTTGTTTCATTTATTATACTTCTTGAGCCCTGAATGCCCCATATTTATTTTTATCTGTAAACTATTGTGGATATTCCACTAGAATAGTTTGTCACAACATATCTTACAAAATTTTGAAATCTTAGATTTATCAAGTTTATTTCCTTAGATCCTAGGTTTATTATCTCTATCTTATGGATTGAATTTAAAAGAAATAATTGAAATATAAAAATGAAAGAACATGCACAAAATACACACCATCCAAAAAAAATACACAATATTTGACTTGGGAAACCCAATATGGGAGAAAACCCAACTAGAAGGTGAGGCATATGCTATGATCTCTTTTCTTCAGTTATGGAAAGCAAGTACAAATAAAGTGGCACTCACTAGGGAGTTTCCTTTGTCATTGTGGCCTAAATGGAGACATACAATATCCTACATCCTCTATTATTCTCTCAAAATACCACTCCTTGGATTCTTTTCTCAATACAAGTTCAATACAAAAGAATCGAACCCCTTCTCCTACTAGCAACCTGACATTTAACATAGCTTGATAGTTGTCTAGGGTTAGGGATTTGAATTCCTCAACCCTCAATTAGTGATCACATTTGTACCTTCTATAATGTTTTTTAAAATCCACTACGTGGCTATTCCCACATGTTTAAGTAATGGGGGATGATGTGGCATACACTCATACCATGGTGGTCAACATAGTAGGTCAACTTGCAGGAGGCATAACTTTCACATATGAACTCTGATTGAGGTGATTATTGCACCATTGGAAAGGTATCGGTGTGTAGAATATGTAATATTCATACAAATAAGGCTTGGACAAAAAAAATGTTGATCGATGCCTCAAAATGAATCCAAAATATTTTGGATGGTTTTTGGACCCTAATTTTCCAAATTGGAACCAATTCTTGAAATTGTTCTGTAAGACAATTACTCCAATTTTTTCCATCCAAAAAGTACTGAGATAGGTGAAAAATTATGTAATGATCTAATCTGGTTCATACCTCCCCATTTAGGGAGGCTTTTGGTCCTCAAAATATTATTTGAATGAGGTGAGAAAACTTTTCCTCTACCCTCTCTCTAGAGTACCATTTTGGTTTTCATGGAAGTTGTCCTTTCAACCCAATCTACCAAAGTTCATGCTACCCCTATCTTGTAGTTCTATACCTCTTCTGCAAAATTATGTCCTCTTCCAACTCTACCTAAGCATTTGGTGCTAAGTCCTCTATGATAGGTAATACTTACTCCTCCTCCTGATCCAACATGGAAGGATCATAGAGTTTGTAACACACCCTAGACTTAATTTTGGGAATATGTCACGAAAAATAAAACTTCTTTCAAATAAAAAAAAATTAAAAATTATTTTTCCTTCCTCCTTAATACTTTGATACCATTAATTAATTAATTCCAGCCTTCTTGAAGGCTCATATAATATTTATACTCCACTTTTATACTCATACCTGAATTTTGACCTAGAACTCAATCTAACCACAGATAGGACAAGGGCCTCACCCCTCTATCCGACCTCCACATGGAACCCATCCCTTCGCTGCAGTGATGGGTAGGTCCCATCCCTCACCCTTTTTCCCCGGGCATGCAACTTTCCCGTCTAGTATATCATACAACGGAGGATGAAGGATGATCAACAAATCACATTGATATCATAGGTTAAGTTGCAAAGGATTTATTGGTGCAAAATCCTACGATACCACTAAACCTCCTTGTGTATATGTGTTTCTCCCTCATTCAAATCAAATATTTTTGCAACTTTTACACACTGCTTTTAAAACCTCTGATACCACTTATGGTATCGGAGGTCACCATCTCAGTCATCATGGCACCCATGTCACCATCGATCCTACCACTTAGTCATTTTGGCATGCCACCTTGTCACCATGGACTTGCCACCGTGGCAGTCCATGTCACCAGTGACATCATCGATATGGAAAATACCCAATTTTTTTGAAAAAATATTTTTTGCCAATAATTCTTAATTTCCAAAATTGATGCAGAAGACACCATGGAAGCTCTATAACTTGGCTTCCTCAGCCAAATTTGATCCTGTAAATGGTCCATTACCACCATTCCCAACCCTTTCACATCTATGGGCATCATTCAATTCAAAATTCACAATGGAATTTTGGGTATTTCGCCCAATTTTCCCAAATTCATCCATGGTCGATTCTGCCACTTCCTCAATTTGATGAAATATGACCTCTTGAGCCAAATTTCTCCCCGAATTCACTTAATTACTCAAGTTACTCACCACCTAGACGATTCTGGGCATGAATAACACCATAATTTGCTTTGGAGTTTTTTACCCAAATTTCTCTATGTCCACTCTGTAACTTTAAATTCGTCCAATTCCAACCCTATAACTACCCAAAATGAGGTTTAAATTGGGGATTCTAAATCCATGATATTAGTTTCCCCAATTTTTCCTATGCAAATTTTTATTTGCAATTTCATCTTCTAGGTGTCAAATATGACCCATGGAGGCTCGGTGTTGAACATATGACTTTGATACCACATTGTAACACACTCTCACTTCTAGACATATGTCACAAAAAAATACAACTTCTGTGAAATACTAATTTTTTAGAAAAAAAATTACCTTACTCCTTAATACTCCAATACCATTAATTAATTAATTCCATCCTTTTGGAATGATTGTATAATATTTATACTCCACTTTGATACTGACTGAAATATGCCCTGCATATGAAACAATATGCAAGCCCAACAATAACACGCCATACAATGCATAGTTTATACCATAATGTACTCGTGCACATGAACATTATATATATATATATATATAAATTATGCATTGTATGAATATATATATATATATATATATATATATATATATATATATATATATATATATATATATATATAATCCCATTCAAAGCAATATGGAGGAGTGATTCCTTTATTAGAGCAATACATGATAGATGCAAGGAAGGACATGGTCAAAACACAAAATTAAAAATAATTAAAATATATATCTTAATTAAAAATAATTAAAATATATATTTTAATTAAAAATAAATAAAATATATGTATTTTTCTTCTATACAGTTAAAAAAAAATATGTTATTATTAAAAATTTCAATTAAAATTAAAAATTTCAATTAAAATTAAAAATATAAATCATTGTAATTAAAATTTAATAATAATAATTAAATACTATAATTAAAATTTAATAGTGAAAATTTTCTTATAATAACATCTCACTACAGTTCAAATTTATTTAATAATGATTATTTTCCGTGTGGCAATAGCGCTTAAGGTATATACAACTCCTTGTTTAGCTATAGACTTGTGCTATTTAAGGAGGTATATAGCAATCACTCTAAAGACTTGTGCTCTTTAAGGAAGTATAAAACAATCACTCTAAGTTAAGCGTTTTTAATTTTACTTTACCAATGCAGAAAAGAACAACTCCTCTTTTAGCTTTTTTCCCCCTTAACCAACACCATTCTTAAGCCACCTATTTTAGTCCCATGTGAAAGTGCTTTTTACGATTTCAGTTTCTATATCATTCTGCTACTAGGGAGAAAGGACATTCACTCTATGAAAATCCTCTGCCAATAGCTTTCAGACGACTCGCTCCTCCGACCTCTGTCTCCCGGGCAGATAAGATCTCTTCTCAGTTGCATGACGAATAAATCAATCGGCAGAAGAAGGAAATGGATTTAAATGATAATATTCCAGAAGAGTTTGTTGACATTGTGGTCCAAGAATTTGCTTATGACCCAATTAGACTGTCGTCGGCAGAAGATCCTTCTCAGGTTCTCTACAACCGCAGAACATTGGAAACGATCTGGGTCACCAAACAGGATGTCATTAACCCATACACCGGCCAGCCCTTCTACATATTCAATGTCATCCCACAGACAGAGCTGAAGCAACAGATGTGCGAATACATTCTCAACAACAACAGCATAACCCTAAGTTTAGGGCTTGAGGTCGTTGTCGACTACACTAAAATCTTGAACCAGACAGAGATGAAACATCTGCTGGATGATTTGGTTTTCGCTGGAAAACAATGTTTGCTCCTTTTGAAGAAGAAGAGACGGAACAATAGAAACAGAAATAGAAAGCCCTAAGACGAGGAATTAGAGCATTGGAAAGCCCTGTGGAAGAAATTGAATCTGGTCCGTCTTTATTGCTAATACAGGGCCCGGAAAATAGAGAAGTGTTTTCTTCAATCAAAGGATACGAATACTTGTTCCAAGTAATCAATTTACAGCTACTATATTCATGCCACAAGTACTCTGGCTCTTCATGTGATGATGTGCAGGAGGTTTGCAAAGAACTGGCCAGGATCGTGGACGTCATGGGCGGTCTCGAAGAGAAGGATTTGTTGATGGTACCTGAAAAGTCTGTATGGGCGTTTGTACTCATTCTATTTGACCTCAAACATGCTGGGTTTTTGAAAATCTCGAGTATGGTTTTAAGAATTTACCGTGGGATGATTGACAACTGCATTAATTACCTTCTTAGAAACAAGGGGTTTCCCATCAATTATATGGTTGAACTCGCTCTCTCTGTATTATCTGAATGGCAGAGTCTGAGGGATGTAGTGAATGAAGACCTTTACAATGGAAAGACAACCCTTAGAGTTGCATGGATCAGTAACGTCTGCCTCTTCTATTTTCCACATTGAGTGGAGGTTATCTATATGGTAGTAATGGTATCCATTTCCTGTCTCCAGGAGTTGCATGATGCAGTTACAGCTATCTCTAGTCCTAGCAACCACAAAGATGATCACGACGACGCCATGATCTCTAGCTCTAACAATAGTACCAGCAGCCATGAAGATGACAATGGAGAGGTGGATAATAATATTCATGTACTTAGTATGGCACTTGTCCAAGGGATCTTCTTGATTTATTACCTGCTCACATCTTCCCATAGTGAAGAGGATCCTCATAGCAATGCGTCTAGAAGGAAGACGCTGCAAAGTATGGATATAGTAAAACAGGTTGTCCTAATGGTGAAACTAGTACTTGCAGGTAACAAATTCTTCCAGTCATCTCACTTGGGTTTTGGATTAAAAATCATAGCGGCATTGTATAAAGATGAAGGCAGTCTTAGTGGGAAGATAAAAAACGAACTTGTTCGTGTTTTTGGAGATTTTCTGGGAAGCAATTATGTGGAAGAGTACAGCGCAGAGGTTAAGTGGTTTCTTCAATACATTGAGCATTGCCCATGTTGTGAGCATCGAAATGGGCATGGTTTTCATCTTCAACTTCTTACTGCTTTGAATTTTGGTTGACAGTTTATATGAGATAGGGGTTGCCTACTGGGAATTTTTAAGAAACAGTTGCTGGTCATTTGAAATTTTTTAATTAAATGGAAATTTATATGAAATATTTGTTCTTCACCTGAAATTAAGTGTACAGTGAACTTCTTCCTGTTTTGAATTGAATTGTAATTAGGGGTTTATATGGTATATGGATTGGTCACTTGAAATTAATCAATTACAACTATGTTTTATTTTATTTTTATTATTTATTAATTAAATCAGAATTTATGTGAAATATTGGTTGGTCAGAATTTAGAAATACTGATTGGTCACTTGAATTTGAAATTGTGCATGTGTAACTGTATATTATTTAAGGAATATTTAGTAATGTTCTTTTGATTTTGTAGACATCAAAAGATTTATTAGTGTTAATAGGCATTGTCTAAACATTCTACTTTTTCAAAAAAATTTACTGGAATTAGGTGAAACAGATCTTGGTGAAATCATCATTTTTTTGTATTTAAATTGTATCTTTGAATGTATAAATGGATTCAGCACCCTGTAAAACCCTCATAACACTAAAATTATACAGAGTTGATCACTCAAATCTGAAGTTCCAAAAATTAATGGAAAATATACCCATAAAAACTCCAAAAAATGAAACCATTTAATATTA
>JZKD02S0364350.1:287582-310771 GCA_000966675.3 Picea glauca | reverse complement strand
ATCCATTGGTGGCATAATCTTGGTCATTGGTTGATTGTTTTTGGTTCAAAGTTTCTTATGCATTATAGTTTTATTTCCTTAGTTGTTTTTAGTTTTTTTACTTGTTTATTTCATGTGCTTGGATTTTTTAACTCATGCACTAACCTCTGTATTGTATAGCAGGCCCAACTAGATATGAAAGTTCCCTTGTTTTTCTCACCCAAGTGACAAAATGGACACAACAACTTACTTACATGATCCTCTCCCTACCCATTTTACAGATGAGGTATTGGAGAATATGGGAGGCCAAGAAGCATATTCATTCACAGATGGATTCTCAAGTTATCATCAGATTAAAATATCTCTAGAGGATAGGTGTAAGACTACCTTTTCTACAGAATGGGGATCCTACCAATATATAGTCATGCCCTTTGGATTGAATAATGCACCAACTGTCTTTTCAAGGCTGGTCATAGTTTATTTTAAAGATTTAATACATAAGATATTAGAAGTATATTTGGAAGATTGTATTGTCTTTAATATTTTTTAAAGATCATGTAGAATTCCTAAGACTAATGTTGGAAATATGCAGGCAATGTCAGATCTCATTAAAAATCAAGAAATGCATTTTTTGCACACCTTTTAGGATATTTTTGGGATATATAGTGTGGAGACAGGGGTTTATAGTTGACCCTGCTAATATTGTTGTCATTGTGAACTTACAACCACAAAATTTAGTGCATCGATTAAGAGCCACACTTGGACATACAAGCTACTACGGGAATTTTATCAATGGGTATGTGCATATTACTGCATCGATGGAAAATGTTTTTAAGAAGGACACTTGATTTCAATGGAATGAGGATTCTCAGTATGGATTGGATACTTTAAAGGAGAATATGGTGACAACACTTATATTAGTGTTTCCATATCAGGAAAATACATTTCATGTGCATGTAGAAGCATCAACATTAGCACTTGGAGCAATCCTGACATAGCCAAGAGCAAGGGACTTAGATCATTATATAGCCTTTTCAAGCATGAAGTTATTAGAATCCGAGTAGAATTACAACACCGTAGAAAGAGAAGGCCTATCCATGGTATATGCACTTCATAAATTCAAACATTACTTATTGGGCAAGCATTTTAAAATTTTCACAGATCATTCTACCCTCAAATATCTAGTCAATAAGTCAGTGTTGGGGGAGAGGATTTGTAGATGGTTGTTTTTATTCCTGGAATTTGACTTTGAGGTAACAGTTAAGTCAGGGAAGATAAATGTCGGCCTTGATCACTTTTCAAGGGTCACCAATGCCGAAGAACCTACTAACTTGGAAGACAACTTCCTGGATGCACAATTGATTTCAGTACAGGTAGTTGATGAGTAGTTTGTTGATGTCATTTAATTATTGAGTACATGAGTTGCACCAAAGGAGTTTAGTACTACGCGGAATAAAAATATGGTATTCAGAGTTGTAGACTCTCAACTCATTGCAGGTCATTTATACAAGATGGGTGCGGACAACATCTTGAGAAGGTGTGTATTGGAACATGAACAACCTCGTGTTTTAGCAGAAGCTCATGAAGGTATAGTTGGAGGACACTATGTAGAAAAAGATATCGCATAGAAGGTATTGTGAGTAGGTTTATGGTGGCCAACAGTTCATAAATATGCCAACAAATATTTCCAAAACTATGATGTTTGTTAGAGTGTTTGCAAACCAGACAGGAGTGATGAGATAACCTAAGACCATAAGTAACTATTCAGGTATTTCAAAAATGGGAAATAGATTGTGTTGAATGTATTAATCCACCAGAAACAAGGTCAGGAGATAGATACATCATTACTGTGACATAATACTTCACCATATGGGCAGAAGCAACACTAGTCAAGGATTGTTGTAGAGAGACAGTAGCACACTTATTATTTGAGCAAGTGATCACAATATTTGGATGTCCCAGGAGTCTGATGAGTGAAAAAGGAACCCATTTTATTAATAGTAACAGTAAGGCTATGACTGAGGAGTTTTAAGTCTATCACTATAAGAAGACACCATAACATCCTCAAGAAAATGGGATAGTATAATCTTTCAACAACATTTTGGTGAATGCCTTGACAAAGATCTACATTGTTAACAGAGATGATTGGGATTTTAAAATACCAGTAGTAGTATGGGCATACATGACTACATGCAAGAAGTTTATAGGATAGACACAATTCAGATTGTTGTATGGACAAGAAGAAGTGGTGCCATTGGAATTTTTGATACCCAGTCTGCTCGTAGCAACAATTACAAATATGACAAAAAGAGGCATAGTACAAGAGAGATTAAGTCAACTAATTGAAATGGAAGAAGATAGGATTCTTCTAGGATTCCACCAAAAGGTACAGAAAGTAATGGAAAATCCCAACATGACAGACATATAAAGAAAAAGAGATTTAAGGAGGGATACCTAGTTCTTCTCTATGACGGTAAATTTTTGCAACATCCTGGTAACTTCAGAATGCATTGTCTAGGGCCATATGAAGTGAATAATGTCACAAATGGAGGATCTGTGCAATTAAAGGACATGGAAGGAACAAAACTAAAATGAATGGTGAATGGTAGTCGACCAAAACTATACAGGACCAGTCGACCTACTAACTCTTAATAGTTCCAGCGCAGTAAGGAAGCCATGTATATAGTGTACTATAGTACATATTAGGAGATAAAAACTTATAAAACGACATAAAAAGGAGAAAAAGAAGAAAAAGGAAGACAAAAGAAGTAAAAGAAGAAAAATACAAAAAGAGGAGGAAGTTGGTTGAATGGCAGGAATGTGGGAGAAGTCGCGTGCATCAACTAATGAGACACAATTGAAAGATTGCACGCAGGAAAAATTGGACACGGTGCAAATGCATGGAAAACGTAAAAACTATGGCCGAAAAATTATGAACAGGTCTATAAAGCACTGAAATCATGGGTCAACTCAGTACTTAGTGATTTTAGAACACAAAGAGATTTGCAGAGACCTGAACTAGGCGAAATGCGGAAAACACAATCGCACTTAACTACTTAGCCAACAGCATGACATCTCCAAAGTTTGGTACTCCAGGGAAATACATTAGGGTTACTCAATAGGGCCAAAGAATAAAGTAAAGGTTGGTGGAACCTAATAATGTCATAGATATGGAAGATGTTACTACCTCGGAGATAGAGTCACTTAGACTGAAGAGGTTCAAGGAGGAAATCTCGATAGTTTCACAAGGAGAAATGGGTCAGATCTCTACAAACCCAAATAGCAGCACAAACCCTAACCCATAAACACCTGCTAAACCCAAGGAAATGAAGGGTCATGACAAAGAGGAGGTGTTGGTCGAGGACATCACCAACCAGCCAAAAATTGAGGGGGAAGAAGATGAAACAACAGAAACAATGGAGGAAGGCCAACCCATCGTCGACCAGAAAACAAAGGCATAGGACATTGTAGAAATCACACTCCCTTAAATCCCAGACATAGTGGTCACAATGGAGGACATGATTGGGAAATTTCCTAAATTAAGATACTCGTACCATGATGTTCACAACACGAAAAAGTTCCCAGACTTGGAAGAGGGAGAAAAATTAGAAAACATGGGGAAGAAAGGACCCTTAGTAAGACCCATCATGGAGACCATGTAGTGTATTATAGGTCTCTACAATTCAGGCATCATGAACCTTCTACACATACCACACTTTGGGCATAGTAAAAATGTGGGACTGTGTTTCAAGAAGCTACTTGCCAGTGTACACAGAGGTATTCTATGGATGGATAGGCTAGTCCATATTGATGTGGCCTTGATCACCAAAATTGCAGGATTTCCCATTCTTGACACACAACCTGACAAATACTTAGAAAACAAATCACAAGAAAAGGAGATCGCCAACATTGTAAAGGCACAGTTTGGAACCAACAAGGGAAACATGGGTATTGTCCTCAAAGACATCAACAAATCTGCGAAGTGGTTCACTATAAATATAATGGCTTGCAAGCTATTGCGGAAATGATGGAAACAAGAGGATCCAAAAGGAGTCATACAAGTCATCGTGCAATGCACCAAAGGAGTCATGTTTAGCTAGGCTTCGTACCTCCCAAACTAGTTTTTGATCAAATGTCAGGATGCGCAGGATAATGAAATTGAGTTCCATTATTCCTGGCTACTTATCCTCATTTATTTGGTCACTTGGAATGAGCTAAAATTCTCATCATTTATAGATAGAAAAGGGAAGTGCTACGTAGCTAGGTACGAATCCCTCTATCAAGCCAAGGATAATAAAAATCAACAGGAAAATAGCATGGTCTTTGCCATGATTTTGGAAGATATACAACAGGGAATGACCAATGTATGGTGAATTCTAGTGGAGGTGGTATACGAACATGAAGGGGTAGTTAGGCTTAAGGAATCCAAGAACCATATGTGGATCCAGGCCAAAAGGGATCCAAAGAAAAAATGGTTGGAGGTGCAGTACTGCATATCAAGGGAAGAAGTGGATTGGATCATCAAACACTGGACTGCATAGTGGAAGGTTCCAGTAGCAAAGAAAAAACCCAATCCTAAGGAGCACATAGAGGAAATACCATCGAACAAGAGAAGTAGCCCAAATACCAACACCAGGAAGGTTGCGGAACACACTCAAGTGTCTGGAAGCATCATAGTGTCGAAGAGGCCAAGGAGGAAAAAAACAATATCCATGGAAGGAGTCGAGGGGTATGCCAAGAATGGAGAAACATCTCAGGTCTAAGAGGAGGAGGGATATATGAATAAGAGTGGGGCACATCCCTCACAGGAAAAAATAACTCCAATGCAAGCGAAGGAAACGCGCAAGAAGATAAAATACACAAAGAAACCTCTGGTCATGACCCTGACAGAGGACGATGTCGAACTCGTGGCAGATAAAGTCCAGTATAGGGGGAATATGTGGTCCACATAGATAAGGTGTAGAGGGAATAAATCATTGAAAATCGATTGGACATTCATGATACTCTACAAACAATGCAAATGTTTATAATACAATAGGCTATAGCGGATAAGTCAAAAAAGACACAGCAACCCCTTGCACAGAAGGAACAAGAGGAAACATTAGACATAGTGGTGAAGGGAAACGATACCTTCATGTTCACACAGTATATGATCCAAGTGGATGAGGATATTTCATAGAATCCAGTGAGGTATATCAACCAAATTAAGTTGGTCATGGAAAAAATACCCACAAAGGCATTGTATGGCTTACATGCGAGCGTCATGCAATAATTCCACTCCAGAGCCTATGTGGATGCCACCAACTTGCAAGTTGGAAGAGAGGTCACTGAATTGCTACAAATCACATGTGATCAATTGACTCTAGAGAAGGATGAGGAGAATAAATGAGAAGATAGATTGGAGAAGGGACTAGGAGTAGTCTACAACAACATCCCTAACTGTGCGTAAGAGCCATAGGACACACCTAAAGGGAAATTTAAGAATATTTCACAGCTCATGGAGCAATACCAAAAGGAGATTATAGAGCTCATGGAGAAGCTAAATCCTTCTACACCTATAGAAATAATAGAAAAAAGGGAACATGAGGCTACTACGCACATAGACTTACATAAAAAACTAAGGAAGTCGTGGAACTATTTGACAGGGTTGCACACATATGGACTACTCTGGAGAAAGACGAGAAGGTATTATAGCTGGACCAATAAGAGGAAAATATTAGTGGTGCAATGTAGGAATTGAAGAAGCAATATAAGGCAATGAGTGTCATATATAGGTTGAAAGAAACACGGGAAACGAAGAACCTGCATATGGAATTGAAGATAGCGCAGGTAAATAAGAAGGTAAGGTAGGCCCAATTGGAGCCCCTCCAAGAGAAAGCAGCGTAGATCATTGTAGAGTTGGAGGAAGAAAATACAAGGATGAAACAAACTCATATAGTGAGTGTAGTAGTGGTGCACGAACATATCACAATGTAGATGGTCGAGGCGTTAACAGAGAAAGTTGCGCAGGTGAAAGAGAAAGGGGAGGAACTAGCAGAAAAGTTCCACATTTTAGAGAAGGTTGTGCAGGGAAAACACACCACTTGAGTGCCTCGAGAGGAGCCACACATCAGTGTTGGGGGCTTGTTGTCATAGGCCTATTTTAGGAACAAAGTCTATTTTGGTCACAAACCTATGTTTGGAGAGAAAGATCTATTTTTGGAGTCTGCGCAATAGGTCGCAGAAAAGAAGCATGCAAAAAAAGATGGAAAAGAAGCATGCAGAAGGAGGAAAACCAGTGTGGCGAGTATGGAGATAGACCTAACCATGTTACGGTTATGGTTTTGGAAAAAATTGTAACATCTATAAGCCAGTAGAGTAGTATAAATAAATACTTAGGAGGTCTAGGTTGGAGGTTCATGAGTTGTTGGTTATTGTGAAGCTATTTGTTATGGTTTTTATTATTGTTGAGTCGAATAAGATAGCTTTTAAGGGTTAGGTCACAGTTTGTGGATCCTGGTGTGATATAGTCCACCTAATAGAGGGTACTTTCTATCCTTTTGATTGTAATCTTGAATATGTAATGTGCGTAGTGCATATTTTGCAGAAGAATGAATAAAAGAGAAGAAGAGACAGATCTTTGTGGACGTATCCCCAAGCGGGTGAACCATGGTAAATCTATTGTTTTCATGTGTCTGAATGATTATTTGGATGTTATGTTATGTATCAGTTAAAGAATAAATGGTTAAATCTTATTATAATAGCATTCATTCATAGCTTAAAGATGAATGGATTCTAGAAGTAGATGAATGAATGATGATGTTGATGCATAAGGAAAATAATCAAAACACAGTCCCAATCCCTTCCTAGGCTACAAACACCTGAGTATTGGAGTCTCCTATAAAGCTATCTCGGGTGAGACTACATTGTGAACTCTATGTGCAGCGTTTCCTTCTAGTTTACCAATATGGTCGATATCTTTGAGGGTTTTGCTGAAAACCTATTTGATATCAGAACCTGGTTCATCCCACCCATCCAATAATGGCCCTTTCTTGTCATTTCTTACATCCACAAGCGCAAACTAGTTTAATTTTTTAGGCTCCACAACCCTTGGATGCCATGTGTCACATTCATATTGGGTCGCAAGGATGGGAGGGCCCCATCCCACACCCATATACCTTGGCACATTAATTTTCACACAAACATGAACGGACAACAGAGATTTCGATGTTGTCAGTGGCGATGGATGACTCTCAATGCATTTCATCCCCCCCTTTCCCATCAAACTTTAACACATGGGTGGGGGGATGAAATTCTTAAAAAATGTTAATTATATGGTGATGTGACATCCATCGGTGCACTTCATCCCCCTTAGCCTGTGGTTAACGTAACCACCCCAAACCCCCCCAAAATTCTTATGGGAGTGATGCGTTTCTTGGGCTTGGGGTCCCATCGGGTAGCAAATTATCACCACCATGTACCTCTTCCACATATGATTCTATGTACATTCCATTGTGGTAGTACATGTCACCTTCCCGACACGTAAAATTACATGTGCCCCCATGCCATGTTGATGTCAGCGTAGGGAAAAATACCCAAATTTTTCCATTGTTTCTAAAATTTCCTATTTTTTTGAAATGCCCTAAATTGCTCAATTTCAAAATTATTTTTTGGGTGCCTCTATAGAAACTCTATAATAAATATACGTTTGGTCAATTTAATCCCTATAACCATCAATTCGACTGGAACACCCATACGTAGTTTTTTTCACATCAAATTCCTCATGAATTTAACCATAGAATTTGGGGCTTTTCCCAAAAACACCCAATTTCTCCATGGCGCTCCACAACATGAAATTCGTGCAATTTCCAAGCTCGAATTTGCCCAATTTGAGATTAAATTTGGAAATTTTAATTCCTGGGTTTGATTCTTCCATATACCCATGAATTTTTCCCCAATTTCACTATAAACGTTTTGTCGAACAATTTGCAAATGAAGTTTTCTTGACATTTTGTCAAACTCTTTACTTGAAAACTCTGTAATTTAACTTATGTGCTTTGCTAAATGGCCCATGCAGTATCAGTGTTGAAAATTGGAGCTATGATACCACATTGTAGCATCCCCAGACCCCTTCTAGGAAATGCCACATAAAAATTCTGAAATCTAATACTAATTTAATTCATAAAAATACTCTGCAAATGCACATATTCATACAAAATAATAACATAAATAAAAATGCATCTTACCCAAAAAAAAAACATGAAAATAAANAAATGAGAAGATAGATTGGAGAAGGGACTAGGAGTAGTCTACAACAACATCCCTAACTGTGCGTAAGAGCCATAGGACACACCTAAAGGGAAATTTAAGAATATTTCACAGCTCATGGAGCAATACCAAAAGGAGATTATAGAGCTCATGGAGAAGCTAAATCCTTCTACACCTATAGAAATAATAGAAAAAAGGGAACATGAGGCTACTACGCACATAGACTTACATAAAAAACTAAGGAAGTCGTGGAACTATTTGACAGGGTTGCACACATATGGACTACTCTGGAGAAAGACGAGAAGGTATTATAGCTGGACCAATAAGAGGAAAATATTAGTGGTGCAATGTAGGAATTGAAGAAGCAATATAAGGCAATGAGTGTCATATATAGGTTGAAAGAAACACGGGAAACGAAGAACCTGCATATGGAATTGAAGATAGCGCAGGTAAATAAGAAGGTAAGGTAGGCCCAATTGGAGCCCCTCCAAGAGAAAGCAGCGTAGATCATTGTAGAGTTGGAGGAAGAAAATACAAGGATAAAAAAAACTCATATAGTGAGTGTAGTAGTGGTGCACGAACATATCACAATGTATATGGTCTAGGCGTTAACGGAGAAAGTTGCGCAGGTGAAAGAAAAAGGGGAGGAACTAGCAGAAAAGTTCCACATTTTAGAGAAGGTTGTGCAGGGAAAACACACCACTTGAGTTCCTCGGGAGGAGCCACACATCAGTGTTGGGGGCTTGTTGTCATAGGCCTATTTTGGGCACAAACCTATGTTTGGAGAGAAAGATCTATTTTTGGAGTCTGCGCAATAGGTGGCAGAAAAGAACCATGCAAAAAAGGATGGAAAAGAAGCATGCAGAAGGAGGAAAACCAGTGTGGCGAGTATGGAGATAGACCTAACCATGTTAGGGTTATGGTTTTGGAAAAAATTGTAACATCTATAAGCCAGTAGAGTAGTATAAATAAAGACTTAGGAGGTCTAGGTTGGAGGTTCGTGAGTTGTTGGTTATTGTGAAGCTATTTGTTATGGTTTTTATTATTGTTGAGTCGAATAAAATAGTTTTTAAGGGTTAGGTCACAGGTTGTGGATCCTGGTGTGATCTAGTCCACCTAATAGAGGGTACCTTCTATCCTTTTGATTGTAATCTTGAAGATGTAATGTGCATAGTGCATATTTTGCAGAAGAATGAATAAAAGAGAAGAAGAGACAGATCTTTGTGGACGTATCCCCAAGCGGGTGAACCATGGTAAATCTATTGTGTTCATGTGTCTGAATGATTGTTTGGATGTTATGTTATGTATCAGTTAAAGAATAAATGGTTAAATCTTATTATAATAGCATTCATTCATAGTTTAAAGATGAATGGATTCTAGAAGTAGATGAATGAATGATGATGTTGATGCATAAGGAAAATAATCAAAACACAATCCCAATCCCTTCCTAGGCTACAAACACCTAAGTATTGCAGTCCCCTATAAAGCTATCTCGGGTGAGACTGCATTGTGAACTCTGTGTGCAACGTTTCCTTCTAGTTTACCAAGATGGTCGATATCTTTGAGGGTTTTGCTGAAAATCTATTTGATATCAAAACCTGGTTCATCCCACCCATCCAATAATGGCCCTTTCTTGTCATTTCTTACATCCACAAGCGCAAACTAGTTTAATTTTTTAGGCTCCACAACCCTTGGATGCCATGTGGCACATTCATATTGGGTCACAAGAATGGGAGGGCCCCATCCCACACCCATATACCTTGGCACATTAATTTTCACACAAACATGAACGGACAACAGAGATTTTGATGTTGTCAGTGGCGATGGATGACTCTCAATGCATTTCATCCGCCCCTTTCCCATCAAACTTTAACACATGGGTGGGGGGATGAAATTCTTAAAAAAGGTTAATTATATGGTGATGTGACATCCATCGGTGCACTTCATCCCCCTTAGCCTGTGGTTAACATAACCACCCCAAACCCCCCCAAAATTCTTATGGGAGTGATGCGTTTCTTGGGCTTGGGGTCCCATCGGGTAGAAAATTATCACCACCATGTACCTCTTCCACATATGATTCTATGTACATTCCATTGTGGTAGTACATGTCACCTTCCCGACACATAAAATTACATGTTCCCCCATTCCATGTTGATGTCAGCGTAAGGAAAAATACCCAAATTTTTCCATTGTTTCTAAAATTTCCTATTTTTTTGAAATGCCCAAAATTGCTCAATTTCAAAATTATTTTTTGGGTGCCTCTATAGAAACTCTATAATAAATATACGTTTGGTCAATTTAATCCCTATAACCATCAATTCAACTGCAACACCCATACGTAGTTTTTTGCACATCAAATTCCTCATGAATTTAACCATAGAATTTGGGGCTTTTCCCAAAAACACCCAATTTCTCCATGGCGCTCCACAACATGAAATTCGTGCAATTTCCAAGCTCGAATTTGCCCAATTTGAGATTAAATTTGGAAATTTTAATTCCTGGGTTTGATTCTTCCATATACCCATGAATTTTTCCCCAATTTCACTATAAACATTTTGTCAAACAATTTGCAAATGAAGTTTTCTTGACATTTTGTCAAACTCTTTACTTGAAAACTCTGTAATTTAACTTATGTGCTTTGCTAAATGGCCCATGCAGGATCAGTGTTGAAAATTGGAGCTATGATACCACATTGTAGCATCCCCAGACCCCTTCTAGGAAATGCCACATAAAAATTTTGAAATCTAATACTAATTTAATTCATAAAAATACTCTGCAAATGCACATATTCATACAAAATAATAACATAAATAAAAATGCATCTTACCCAAAAAAAAAACATGAAAATAAATGCACAAATATTAACACAAAACATTAATTAGCACACAATTGACACTTATCTTTGATAAAAAAGAACACTTATTACATGCAGACTTCCGATGTTCCTCCCAGCCTTAGACCACATAGCTCATAACTCTCACCAGTGGGTCACCCCCGAGATGGGGCCTAAAATACACCTAGGAAATGCAATCCTAACCTAGGCTAAGGTCTCCCATACAACATAAATCTCAGACTCATGTGCCTATTCAAGCTAACAAACTACAGT
Organism: Picea glauca; assembly: GCA_000966675.3. Lineage (NCBI taxonomy): Eukaryota > Viridiplantae > Streptophyta > Pinopsida > Pinales > Pinaceae > Picea > Picea glauca. The sequence continues at coordinate 299,439 of JZKD02S0364350.1, read as the reverse complement.
CCCTCATTCCCCACATACTTTTCCCACCCCAGGAAGTGTGTCCTTTCTCTGATCAATATTCCTATAGTTTCCCCACTTCCCTTATGAGGCTTCAGTAATAGGATAGATAGGAAGTCTCAAAGACCTTTAGTTTTAGCTTGGAACCTTGGGAATTAATTCCCAACAATTCTCTCACCTGGGAGAATGCTCACGGGCATGGCAACTTGCCTCTTCCACTCCAAATCTTCCTAGGTATAAGTGATAGTAACAACAAGGTACAAATTATAGTTAAGTGAGTTAAGGAAGGATGATAGAATGATAGTAAAATGAACTAAGTCCAAACTATATGTGTGCATGTTCCCAACTTGACACTTGTCATGTTGGGAACTACCTTGGGCCCACTTGACCCCCACTTTTCACAATCCTTACAACTTAGGATAAAATAAATATCCATACTTTATACTTTAAGGAATATTAATATAATATTATTTTGGTCTTAATCCCCCCTAGCTAAGACCATTTTCCTAAATGTTTATCCCCCTTTCCATATCTAGTGGAGTTTATTCCCCCATACTCTTTTACATGGTTGGTTTGCAGTAGTGATGTGTTTTCATTAATATTTGTGTGTGATTACATATTACAATGATTTATCAATATATATTTTAGCATGTCTCTCTACATCCTAATAACCACATAAGCTCTCTGGCCTCAAAATACATATACACAAAGGTACACTAGCCCAAAATATCATAGATCACCATCCTATGTCTTCATTTACATTTCTATGTACAATTGGGGTTCGGTCTAGGGGTATTACAGTCCAAATCCATTCACTCTTGTGATTGGATGGCTAGGATTCACTCTCCAAGTGAAGTTTCATCATCATTGGCCCTTTGTTGTATCCTATGGCATGTTGAATTGTTTATGGACAGATGTTAATGATTCCATCAACAATCAACGAAAAACAAATTGTGTAGAAAATTATACATGTTGTTGATGTTATTGATGCTCGACAAGTCTATCGGTATCGATGGAATAGTATGTACACTTATCAAATCATTCCATCAAAACCTATGACAATGATGAACATGAAAGAAATATTTAATATGATGATGTGTGCAATGACATGGTAGATGACATGGCAACTATTGTGGCATAGATATAGTATGAATGATGACTTGGAAGTCCAAGTGGTGGATGACATGGTGAGTGATGTGGTAGGTACGTGAGTCATCGTGGAGGATGACATGATCAATATAGAAGGTGACATGGCCAATCTAGTCATCAAAGAAAGCACTACTTTTGTGGTAAATATCAACTGTCGAGATTTCCCCTTATCCATGATCGGATGGATAGGGTTCATTCTTTGGAAAAATGGGGTCATTGGTCATTGGAGAAATACATTATATATTTCTAAAAAAATATTAATATTTTCACCGACGTCAATGGCTCATCAGCGATCGGTATAATTTGTTAACTCTTTAGAACTCCAATGCATTATGTCGATTCCCAATGGTTTGATAGGAAATCAGTGAAATTTGTTATATTTTTTTAACTTGCCTGACTTTTGGCCAATCCTGATCGTTGACACTTATCTTATACTTTCATCAGATATCATGGTTTTTTAAATCGCTTTGTTTGGTATTTCATCCCAATCCATCGATGAGTTCATCGACACTTTTTGGAGATTGTTGCAATTTTTATTTTTTTCAATTATTTCTTTTGTTTTCCTTCTCTAATGGAAAACATAAGATTTTTGGGGTTTATTGATATTTTTAAATGCAAATAAATCAAAAGAAAAAAATTAAAAACTAATCAAAGGAAAAATATGCAACCTATGTAAATCCCAAAATAAGAAGGCACAAATAATTAAAAGAAAAAGTGGTACCCAATACTTCAAAATTTTAAGGGTGTTTTGAGTACTCAACATGATGCTCACAGGGTCGTGGGTTCAACGCAGAGTATGATCTGAGTGGGATATTCTTCTACTAGACTGAGGTGATGGATATTTTCTTTTGTTCGTAGACTCCTTTCGATCTGGAATATTGCACCAATGTCTCTTTCCTTATTTTTTCTATGTTTCCCTTCTCTCTCAACCATTGTCCTATTCTTATTCAATTTGAATCTCTTACCACTATGAAATACTCCAATTTCTTCATTTTTCACACACTCTTCTTCCCTCAGCATCCTCAACCTATCTATTCCTCATTCCTTCTCTTCATCCCTCTCTATGCTCGTATCATTCACTGGTCATCCCCCAGTTGACCTATGTGCATGAAGGTGCTTAGCAATCATATTCCATTACCATAATGCTTTTGTTGCACAACAACATCTTAATCCATGTAGTATTGACTTTAGGTATCTTCCACATGGTCCTTTAAATAATTCCCTCTCTGCACCACTATATGACTGAGTACAATCTATAGAAAATTTAGTAACGTAACCTCCCAACACATTGTCCAACCAGTAGTCAAGTATGTGTGATGTCTTATTTCTTACTACATTAACTTGTCAAATCAATTCAGAAGTCCAATTCCTTGGAACCACAATTTGATATCTTCTGGTTTGTTCAATAAATCTTTGGATCCACTCTGCTAACACATTTGGGAAGTCAATGAAGAAAATTTCATACAAATCTGTAAAAACATACCTTTGTAACCATTCTTCTACGCCAATCCATGGATTGTAATTATGAGCTTCTGCAAACTTGATCTCCTTAGTATTCCACCATTCTATGATCTCCTCCTTAGTGTGCCTCCACATCCCCCAAATTCGCAGATCCCAATCCCGACAAAAGAACCATTTGTTGGTGCACAGTGGGCAAGAACTGGGGTTAATCATTAATAAGCCAACAAAATGCTTAGACACCAGCCCTTTTGTCATCACCTCCAAGAAAGTGAATTCTCACTTGAGGAATATAGAGGGGTTGTAGGAACCAAGTTTTTTCAGTGATGGGGTAAGTGAGGCATTCAACATGACCATACTACGCATTGTTCATTCATCTACTGAGTGTGCAGTTTCCATTACTTAACATTTAATTATCGTTCAATATACCCTTTGTGTGAAATTAATCCACTTAACATACATTCATTCATTATTAACAATATATGTTAGTGACATCTTCAGAATACTAAACATTTACCATCATTTTGCAGTAACCACAAACAATAAACAGATTTATTCTAATCATCCATCACATGCATCAGAAACATAAAACACATAAGCAACACATCAATACACAAGGTTTTAACATGGTTCACCCCAACTTGGTTACATCCACAACTGATGGATCCTTATTTTATTCATTAGCGATCTCCTTACAGTTGCACAATGCTCTTACAAAAATATATATCATTTGACATTACCCAAACCTACCTAAGTCATTATGTTGCAATGTGAGCTTAAATCCCTAAAAACTCAATCATAATTTAAAAAAAAAACGAACACTTAGCCAATTCTTCACTATATGTTCTTCATCATCCTCTTCTACCCAAAAAAAATTACATATTTATAGTTTTCTATTAGGTATTATCTTGTTACAACATGGTTACAAAGTGGGAAAATGTCCCAAAACCTCCTAACTAACTCTTGTTTCTTATGCATTGACTCCTGATAATGTGATAGTTGGTTTCCGCATGCATTTCTACTTTTTCAAAATGTCGCATGATCTGCTTCTGCAAAATTCCCAAAATATCATGCTCCAACAATGGGAATGACAAGAAATCAAGGAGTATGAGAAGGTGCCAACATTCCCCAGAGTAATCCACTAGGATATCTCATGGAAGTTCAGGACCATGGAGTATTCAAAGTGTGTCTCATGTTAGGAGATAGGGGAAAATGCCTAAGAGATACATATTGCAAGGTGAACTCAATAAAATCAAGACACCTACTTTCAATGGTGAGCATAAGAATGGAGAAGAGGTTGAGGCCTAGTTGTTGGAAATGAAGAAATATTTCCATATGTGTGATTATCCCTCTAGGGTAGAAATAATAATTACAACCTACCACTTGTAAGGAAAGGAAACCATGTGGTGGGATCATCTTTGTTGAACGCACCACCCACACTAACAGGGGGGGCGTGAATTAGTGTGTGGAATATTCTAACTTTTTTTTCTCACGGGTTAGAAATTAAAACATATTTGAACACATTAAGAATAGTGAAATCATAATCACAATGGACACAAAATATACCAGATGTTTATATATAATTTATATGAATATATGTGAATATAATAATAAATATTTTCCTAGCACCAACTAATTGTTTTTAGAACCAACTCCTCAAAGAGCACGAACTCTCAGGCAATACCCAGCTTGCTGCAAGACCCAACTTGTTGATAGAACACAATCTATACAACTAGAGTTCAACCAACTCTAGTAGCAGTGATTCACTATTGAATCAATTCTATCTCATGATCAGAGGTTAATGCAGATGAGGTCCAACCCTACCCCCACAAGGTTCCTGCACGCACAACCTCCTGCTCCCAGGATCGTTCTATTCCTCTCTCTTCTTCTGAGCCGAAGCGGCTCCTTAGATTCCCTGCTGGAATCGCTGTGAAAATCCCAGTCCTTAGGTCCTTTCCATTCAATCTGCACGACCTCTGCACATTGACCGTGGTTATCCCCGAGTTTATATCAGGGTTCGGGGTTTCGTGGTGATTTTCTATCGAGAGTCATAGACCTCTCGAATCCCCGATTCGCGATCAACACCTTCTTTGCCTTTATCCCTTTGACTAATCTCTTATCGCATATGACCACTCCTCTGTGCTCGTGGCCTTACCTCCTTTCGAGGCTACCCCCATCGGAGTTTCGGCACTTGCAATGTCACGGTTCACATGTCCCCGTGACTCGCGATTCTCCGATTCACGATGAGCTTCAACCCCCCCTGGTTAAGCCCTGGTCTACATGACCGTTACCCGTGACCGTAGCCTTATCCCATCAGGGCTACGGGTTTGTGATGCCTCAGTGCATACACTCGTAGGATTCCCGATCATCCAAATCCTGACGCTCCCTTACGCTGACAGTTGGCCTCCACTACGCCGTTTTTCTCCTTCACTGCTGTGCTGACAGCTGGCCCCCACTCATCGGGGTTTCACAGATCACGATTCTGAAATGCACAGAACTCTTGTCAATGGGATAACCGATTTCCCGATGATCAAAACGCCGATGGTGCCTGATATTTTTCCACCTATCCCTACAGATGGACGGCCCAGATTCCTCCTCAGGATTTCAAGACTTTTGGTGTCCCAACGCCTTGTCCTCTGGATGCACGATTTTCTGATCGTTGATTTGCCGATGGGCAATCTCTCTGTCGGTTCTCCTTGATGGCACTAGATTATTGCCATGCGTCCCTCAAATGGACGATCCTGATTACGTCAGGATTTCGAGACTTCTCCTGTCCCATTTATCTTGTCCTCGGGAACTCCAATTTCTCGATGCGTCAAACGCCGATGGAACTTGATCTCCGACACCTATCCCTCAGATAGACGGTCCAGATCTTATCGTTGTTTCGAGACCTTAGTGGTCCCGATGCCTGGTGCATCAGATCTCCGGAATGGATGATCTCATGACACGTGTCCCTCACCAAACGGATGACTCAGATTTGCTCTTGGGATTTCGAGACTTTCGAGACCCCGGTTCTCATGACCTCGAGAACTTCGATTTCCCGATGGCCAAAATTCTGACTGCTATCCCTCATGCAGCTTCCACCGATATGACGACTGTTGGGTGGTTGCTCCAAATCTGACGACCCAGATCCTCTCTTCTGTGTGCTCCTCCTCCAGAGGTTAAATCGTGCGCTACTCCTCCCAATCCAACGGATGATGGGGTTTCTCTCATGAGATTTGACGACTGTCGGTCCTTCTCTATTTTGCACTTCTTCTGGCGCTCCTCATGGACATGAACTACCCAACAGTCTAGATCTCTTCTTTCTCCACCTAATCCAGTGGTTCCTGTTGCTCCCTCCTGAGCATCTAAGCTTTCTTCCCAGACTTGGAAGAATTTAAACCTTCTAAAGGCTCCAACCTTGGCTTCCTTTCTGCCCTAAGAACTCCTCGACTTGAAGTCTCGTTGTGCGTATGAAAACGCTTTCTCCTCCTGAGCTTTCTTCTTTTGAATCTGCACGGGATTCTTCGACTCCTGCACTCCTCTGCGAAGTCTTTGCACTCAAACCGCTATCTGTCCTAAGCTTATACCATCACTTAGGCCCCTTAGGGACTTTGTCTTCCTTCTCCCTCTAATGGAGAATATGGATGCCTCCTTCTATCCTTTTGCCTCGAGAAACCTAAATGGTCGAGTTCTTTTGGGTATTCAGTAACCTTGTAAAGGCCCCTCAGTGGACTCTTTCTTCACTTCCCGAACTCACAGAGTTATTTCCTTCCGTGCCTATCTACACGCTTTCTCGACACCCTTCTGGCGGAGTATTTTTCCTCAGAATGCTCAGCAGTATTGGGTTTCTTCCGTGCAAACTATGCACTCGCTCTATGCCCTTCTGGCAGAGCTTCTCAGAATCCTCAACAATTTTGGGCTTCCTCAAACTCTCAATGGAGTTCTTCTCCAACGCAACCCGTGTGTATGCTCAATGCCCACTTGGCAGAGCTCCTACAAAATCCTCATTGGTTCTGTCTACAACTGTGTCTTAGCCACATAGCCTTACCTCTTTAGGTGTTCAACAACCTCAAAGGTCTTTCCCGGAGTTGTTGGTTTCAGTCCTGTGCCTTAGCACGTCTCTATCTGACTCCTCAAAGTTCAGAAGTTCATCCTCCTGTGCACGACTATCAGATACTCAACGTTCTGTCACACCCTTCTGGTGTGAAGCCTCAAAGACCTCAACCTAGAATCAAACGCAACTCTCTGCAATAGAATGATAACAACACACACATACAACATATATATGGAACCCACACAGACATGCCTATAATGACAGAATAATGCAGGAAAAACTGCTCTGTATTAATAATGAAAAATGCCTGTATATTTTACAAGGCATTCCTAAGCTCTCTCGGCTCCTCTCTACTCTACCTTGTCTAACTCAAAATGAGATCTGAAATTATCTTTTACCTAAGGGGCTCATTGAGTGCTTCCCTCCAGGTACACCTACCTTATTCAATTACAATGAATGGGGTTGTCTAGTCCAGGATCGGACCTAGATCTCAGCTAATCTACATTAAAGATTGATCCTATCTAATGCCTGCGCAAAGGCATGGCTTTCCTGGCTCAACAGCCTAAGCACATTAAATTACATTCAATACAAATACAAATGAGGTTGCACCTCCTTTTTTGCATATGAATGCATGCACGCTGACATGGCTAGCTGGATGGCTGGCTGCATGTTGAGATGCTCTTGCATCATACTCCACAGCTGCAAAAATCATGAGCTCCTGCTCATGAGCTTCCTCTGTCATCTATTGGAAATCCCCCTGGATCCCAAACAAATGTGTGGAGTTGTCCATTTGCTCCATCCTGCTGTTGCTGCTGCTTCTGCTACACTGTTGTTGCTTCCTTCTTCCTGTTCAGCCTCTCCTTACTGACAGTATCTGTTGATTCTAACATCATCCTGCTGATCTCCATGATCACCTCATCCAACTGTTCTAGTGGCTGGTTTTTTTGTTGCAGTCTCCTCAGCTGCAAAAGATTTTGGCCATTGGGAATATCATCATGATCTCCCACGCCTTCCTTATTCATTTCCAACTTTACCTATTGGATGTGCATGCCCTGCACTTTCACCTTCTCTTCTAGGGCTTCCAATTGATCCCACAGATCAACAAAACATGTGTTGTCTACCTCTTTATCCTCTGCTTCTGCAACCTCCCATGTTGCAGTGTTTTCAGCTGAAATGCTGAATATGTCGAGCCATTCCTCGGAATGCTCGTTTCCTCCTTCTGTTTCTTTTGTTGTCAACTTCAGTGCTACAGCTCTTTCAGCTTGCTGGCTGAAATTATTGAGTTGTTCCTCAGAACACTCATTCTTCCTTTCATCTACTTGGGTAGTCTCAAATGCCTGCTCCAACTCTTCTTCTTCTTTGACTGTGATTGTTTGATGGAAATCAGTCATCATCAACTGTGACTGTTCCCTTGTTGTTGCTGCATTTACAACAGAATTTTCTGCCTCCTCTTGGGCAGATGGTAGGAATAATTGTATTCCCCCAATCATCAAGATATCATCCTAATGTTCTTTCACCTCTTCTGTTAGCTGCACCTACTGATCTAAATTCACCTTTGAGCTCACTTGCTCTGTCAGCTCTCCTGGCTGATTCAATTTCACCTGCTTATCCCTGCCCACCTGGCAATATGGGATGCTTCCTCCACTTCCCTGGCAGATTATGAGATCAATTGATCCCATCTTCATCAGCAACTCCTACTGAATTGAACTCTCCATTGAGTTCATGAGACTTTCAGACAGCCTTAATTTTTCAACTCTACCCACCTGGCAGTTTAACATGCTTCCGCCGCCCTCCTGGCAGTCTTCGATGCTTTCACTGCCCCCTTGGAAGTCTTCGAGATCTTCATATGATCTCCTTTCATTTCCCAGCTGACAATGCAAAGTTTCCTCATTGTCCTCGTGACAGTCCATGAGATCTTTAGCTGATCTCATTTCTGTTTCCTTGCCCAACTAGCAATTTGAAATTCCCTGACTGTCCTCACTTCAGTCTTTGAGACCCTCAACTGATCTCAATCTGTTGCCCTCTTGGAAAACTAGAATTTCTTCTTTTCTTCCCAACCGACAGTTCTTGAGATCATCAGTCGATCCCAATTCATCCCAATCATCATCATCATCATCATCATCAAGACCTTTTCCAATATTGGGTTCACATACCTCAACCACCTTCTTATCATGCCGCAACTTCAATTCGAGCTCAGCTATTTTTTCCATTATTTCAGCGAGCTCTCTATCCATCCCTGTACGCTTTTCTGCCTTGCTCTTCTTCCCAGCATACCTATGGCCTTCATTAGCCATGGTGCTATCTCTGTTTGCCTTCCTAGAAAATCTACTGCTGTCACTCTGCGCTAAGAGTTCCACCAGTCTCATTCTGCAGTCTCCTTGACTGTCTATGGACTGTTGCCTACCTACAAACGAGTCCTCGCAGAGTCTTTAGTAACTTTGTTTTCTTCCACTCCTTTGTCTGCAAAAAAAATACAAACAAATTCCCCCTCTGATACCACTTAATGTGTATCAGGGTGCTTTCTTCTCCTCTACCTCTTCCTTCCTGAAATATACAAGCAAGAATTTCCAGCTCTGATACCACTTAATGCAGACGAGTTCCAACGCTACCCCTGCAGGGTTCCTGCACACACGACCTCCTGCTCCCAGGATCGTTCTATTCCTCTCTCTTCTTCTTAGCTGAAGCGGCTCCTTAGATTCCCTACTGGAATCGCTGTGAAAATCCAAGTCCTCAGGTCCTTTCCATTCAATCTGCACGGCCTCTGCACATTGACTGTGGTTATCCCCAAGTTTATATCGGGGTTTGGGGTTTCACGACGATTCGCTATTGAGAGTCATAGATCTCTTGAATCCCCGATTCGTGATCAGTACCTTCTCTGCCTTTATCCCTCTGACTAAGCTCTTATCGCATATGACCACTCCTCCATGCTCATGGCCTTACCTCCTTCCGAGGCTACCCCCATCGGAGTTTCGACGCTTGCGATGTCATGGTTCACATGTCCCCGTGAGTCGTGATTCTTCGATTCACGATGAGCTTCACCCCCCCCTGGCTAAGCCCTGGTCTACGTGACCGTTACCCGTGACCGTAGCCTTATCCCATCGGGGCTATGGGTTTATGATGCCTCAGTGCATACACTTGTGGGATTCCCGATCATCCAAATCCCGTCACTCCCTTACGCTGACAACTGGCCTCCACTACGCCGCTATTCTCCTTCACTGCTGTGCTGGCAACTGGCCCCCACTCATCGGGGTTTTTTGGATCGCGATTTTGAAATGCACATAACTGTTATCAATGGGATACCCAATTTCCCAATGATCAAAATGTCGATGGCACCTGATCTTTTGCCACCTGTCCTTGCATATGGACGACCCAGCTTCCTCCTCGGGATTTCAAGACTTTCGGTGTCCCGACGCCTTGTCCTTTGGCCTCGTGATTTTCTGATCGCCGATTTGCCGCTGGGAAATCTCCCTGTCGGTTCTCCTTGATGACGCTAGATGATTACCATGCGTCCCTCAAATGGAAAATCCCGATTACGTTGGGATTTCGAGACTTTTCCTGTCCCGTTTCTCTTGTCCTCGGGAACTCCAATTTCCTGATGCGTCAAATGTCGATGGCACTTGATCTCTGACACCTGTCCCTCAGATGGATGGTCCAGATCTTATTGTTGTTTTGAGACCTGAGTGGTCTCGATGCCTGGTGCCTCGAATCTTTGGAACAGATGATCTCGTGACCCGTCTCCCTCTCCAAACGGATGGCTCGTATTTTCTCTTGGGATTTCGAGACTTTCGAGATCCCGGTTCTCATGACCTCGAGAACTCCGATTTCTCGATGGTCAAAATTTTGACTGCTATCCCTCATGCAGCTTCCATCGATCTGACGGTTGTCGGGTGGTTTCTCCATATTTGATGGCCCAGATCCACTCTTCTGTGTGCTCCTCCTCCAGATTTTAAACCGTGTGCTACTCCTCCCAATCCAATGAATGACAGGGTTTCTCTCATGAGATCCGACGACTGTCGGTCCTTCTCTATTGTGCACTTCTTCTGGCGCTCCTTCTGGACATGAACTACCCAATGGTCCAGATCTCTTCTTTCTCCGCCTGATCCAGTGGTTCCTGTTTCTCCCTCCTGAGCATCTAAGATTTCTTCCTAGACTTGCAAGAATTTAAACCTTCCAAAGTCTCCAACCTTGGCTTCCTTTCTACCCTAGGAACTCCTCGACTTGAAGTCTCACTGTGCGTATGAAAATTCCTGCTCCTCCTGATCTTTCTTCTTTTGAATCTACACGGGATTCTTCAACTCCTGTGCTCCTCTACGAAGTCTTTGCACTCAAACCGCTATCTGTCCTGAGCTTATACCATTACTCAGGCCCCTTAGGGACTTTGTCTTCCTTCTCCCTCTAATGGAGAATATGGACGCCTCCTACTATCCTTTTGCCTCGAACAACCTAAATGGTCGAGTTCTTCTGGGTATTCAACAACCCTGTAAAGGCCCCTTAGCGGGCTCTTTCTTGACTTCCCAAACTCATAGAGTTCTTTCCTTCCGTGCCTATCTGCACGCTTTCTTGATGCCCTTCTGGCGGAGTATCTTTCCTCAGAATGCTCAGCAGTCTTGGGTTTCTTCCATGCAACCTATGCACTCGCTCGATGCCCTTTTGGCAGAGCTTCTCAGAATCCTCAGCGATTCTAGGCTTCCTCAAACTCTCAACGGAGTTCTTCTCCAACGTAGCCCATGCGTATGCTAAATGCCCACTTGGTAGAGCTCCTAGAGAATCCTCAGTGGTTCTGTCTGCAACTGTGTCTCGGCCACACAGCCTTTCCTCTTGAGGTGTTCAACAACCTCAAAGGTCTTTCCTGGAGTTGTTGGTTTTAGTCCTGTGCCTCAGCACATCTCTGTCTGACTCCTTAGAGTTCAGAAGTGCATCCTCCTGTGCATGGCTATCAGAACCTCAACGTTCTGTCACACCCTCCTGGTGTGAAGCCTCAAAGACCTCAACCTGAAATCAAACGCAACTCTCTGCAATAGCATGATAACAACACACACATACAACATATATATGGAACCCACACAGACATGCCTATAATGAAAGAATAATGCAGGAAAAACTGCTCTATATTAATAATGGAAAATGCCTGTATATTTTACAAGGTGTTCCTGAGCTCTCTCGGCTCCTCTCTACTCTACCTTGTCTAACTCAAAATGAGATCTGAAAATCTCTTTT
>JZKD02S0364350.1:275864-287572 GCA_000966675.3 Picea glauca | reverse complement strand
TTTTCTAAGTATTTGTCAGGTTGTGTGTCAAGAATGGGAAATCCTGCAATTTTGGTGATCAAGGCCACATCAATATGGACTAGCCTATCCATCCATAGAATACCTCTGTGTACACTGGCAAGTAGCTTCTTGAAACACAGTCCCACATTTTTACTATGCCCAAAGTGTGGTATGTGTAGAAGGTTCATGATGCCTGAATTGTAGAGACCTATAATACACTACATGGTCTCCATGATGGGTCTTACTAAGGGTCCTTTCTTCCCCATGTTTTCTAATTTTTCTCCCTCTTCCAAGTCTGGGAACTTTTTCGTGTTGTGAACATCATGGTACGAGTATCTTAATTTAGGAAATTTCCCAATCATGTCCTCCATTGTGACCACTATGTCTGGGATTTAAGGGAGTGTGATTTCTACAATGTCCTATGCCTTTGTTTTCTGGTCGACGATGGGTTGGCCTTCCTCCATTGTTTCTGTTGTTTCATCTTCTTCCCCCTCAATTTTTGGCTGGTTGGTGATGTCCTCGACCAACACCTCCTCTTTGTCATGACCCTTCATTTCCTTGGGTTTAGCAGGTGTTTATGGGTTAGGGTTTGTGCTGCTATTTGGGTTTGTAGAGATCTGACCCATTTCTCCTTGTGAAACTATCGAGATTTCCTCCTTGAACCTCTTCAGTCTAAGTGACTCTATCTCCGAGGTAGTAACATCTTCCATATCTATGACATTATTAGGTTCCACCAACCTTTACTTTATTCTTTGGCCCTATTGAGTAACCCTAATGTATTTCCCTGGAGTACCAAACTTTGGAGATGTCATGCTGTTGGCTAAGTAGTTAAGTGCGATTGTGTTTTCCGCATTTCGCCTAGTTCAGGTCTCTGCAAATCTCTTTGTGTTCTAAAATCACTAAGTACTGAGTTGACCCATGATTTCAGTGCTTTATAGACCTGTTCATAATTTTTCGGCCATAGTTTTTACGTTTTCCATGCATTTGCACCGTGTCCAATTTTTCCTGCGTGCAATCTTTCAATTGTGTCTCATTAGTTGATGCACGCGACTTCTCCCACATTCCTGCCATTCAACCAACTTCCTCCTCTTTTTGTATTTTTCTTCTTTTACTTCTTTTGTCTTCCTTTTTCTTCTTTTTCTCCTTTTTATGTCGTTTTATAAGTTTTTATCTCCTAATATGTACTATAGTACACTATATACATGGCTTCCTTACTGCGCTGGAACTATTAAGAGTTAGTAGGTCGACTGGTCCTGTATAGTTTTGGTCGACTACCATTCACCATTCATTTTAGTTTTGTTCCTTCCATGTCCTTTAATTGCACAGATCCTCCATTTGTGACATTATTCACTTCATATGGCCCTAGACAATGCATTCTGAAGTTACCAGGATGTTGCAAAAATTTACCGTCATAGAGAAGAACTAGGTATCCCTCCTTAAATCTCTTTTTCTTTATATGTCTGTCATGTTGGGATTTTCCATTACTTTCTGTACCTTTTGGTGGAATCCTAGAAGAATCCTATCTTCTTCCATTTCAATTAGTTGACTTAATCTCTCTTGTACTATGCCTCTTTTTGTCATATTTGTAATTGTTGCTACGAGCAGACTGGGTATCAAAAATTCCAATGGCACCACTTCTTCTTGTCCATACAACAATCTGAATTGTGTCTATCCTATAAACTTCTTGCATGTAGTCATGTATGCCCATACTACTACTGGTATTTTAAAATCCCAATCATCTCTGTTAACAATGTAGATCTTTGTCAAGGCATTCACCAAAATGTTGTTGAAAGATTATACTATCCCATTTTCTTGAGGATGTTATGGTGTCTTCTTATAGTGATAGACTTAAAACTCCTCAGTCATAGCCTTACTGTTACTATTAATAAAATGGGTTCCTTTTTCACTCATCAGACTCCTGGGACATCCAAATATTGTGATCACTTGCTCAAATAATAAGTGTGCTACTGTCTCTCTACAACAATCCTTGACTAGTGTTGCTTCTGCCCATATGGTGAAGTATTATGTCACAGTAATGATGTATCTATCTCCTGACCTTGTTTCTGGTGGATTAATACATTCAACACAATCTATTTCCCATTTTTGAAATACCTGAATAGTTACTTATGGTCTTAGGTTATCTCATCACTCCTGTCTGGTTTGCAAACACTCTAACAAACATCATAGTTTTGGAAATATTTGTTGGCATATTTATGAACTGTTGGCCACCATAAACCTACTCACAATACCTTCTATGCGATATCTTTTTCTACATAGTGTCCTCCAACTATACCTTCATGAGCTTCTGCTAAAACACGAGGTTGTTCATGTTCCAATACACACCTTCTCAAGATGTTGTCCGCACCCATCTTGTATAAATGACCTGCAATGAGTTGAGAGTCTACAACTCTGAATACCATATTTTTATTCCGCGTAGTACTAAACTCCTTTGGTGCAACTCATGTACTCAATAATTAAATGACATCAACAAACTACTCATCAACTACCTGTACTGAAATCAATTGTGCATCCAGGAAGTTGTCTTCCAAGTTAGTAGGTTCTTCGGCATTGGTGACCCTTGAAAAGTGATCAAGGCCGACATTTATCTTCCCTGACTTAACTGTTACCTCAAAGTCAAATTCCAGGAATAAAAACAACCATCTACAAATCCTCTCCCCCAACACTGACTTATTGACTAGATATTTGAGGGTAGAATGATCTGTGAAAATTTTAAAATGCTTGCCCAATAAGTAATGTTTGAATTTATGAAGTGCATATACCATGGATAGGCCTTCTCTTTCTACGGTGTTGTAATTCTACTCGGATTCTAATAACTTCATGCTTGAAAAGGCTATATAATGATCTAAGTCCCTTGCTCTTGGCTATGTCAGGATTGCTCCAAGTGCTAATGTTGATGCTTCTACATGCACATGAAATGTATTTTCCTGATATGGAAACACTAATATAAGTGTTGTCACCATATTCTCCTTTAAAGTATCCAATCCATACTGAGAATCCTCATTCCATTGAAATCAAGTGTCCTTCTTAAAAACATTTTCCATCGATGCAGTAATATGCACATACCCATTGATAAAATTCCCGTAGTAGCTTGTATGTCCAAGTGTGGCTCTTAATCGATGCACTAAATTTTGTGGTTGTAAGTTCACAATGACAACAATATTAGCAGGGTCAACTATAAACCCCTGTCTCCACACTATATATCCCAAAAATATCCTAAAAGGTGTGCAAAAAATGCATTTCTTGATTTTTAATGAGATCTGACATTGCCTGCATATTTCCAACATTAGTCTTAGGAATTCTACATGATCTTTAAAAAATATTAAAGACAATACAATCTTCCAAATATACTTCTAATATCTTATGTATTAAATCTTTAAAATAAACTATGACCAGCCTTGAAAAGACAGTTGGTGCATTATTCAATCCAAAGGGCATGACTATATATTGGTAGGATCCCCATTCTGTAGAAAAGGTAGTCTTACACCTATCCTCTAGAGATATTTTAATCTGATGATAACTTGAGAATCCATCTGTGAATGAATATGCTTCTTGGCCTCCCATATTCTCCAATACCTCATCTGTAAAATGGGTAGGGAGAGGATCATGTAAGTAAGTTGTTGTGTCCATTTTGTCACTTGGGTGAGAAAAACAAGGGAACTTTCATATCTAGTTGGGCCTGCTATACAATACAGAGGTTAGTGCATGAGTTAAAAAATCCAAGCACATGAAATAAACAAGTAAAAAAACTAAAAACAACTAAGGAAATAAAACTATAATGCATAAGAAACTTTGAACCAAAAACAATCAACCAATGACCAAGATTATGCCACCAATGGATTAATATATTCGTTGGAAAAACACTGTAGAAAAATGAGGACTTATGAGTCCCATGTTCCTCCTTGGGAGGGATCTTGAGTTCCCTAATGTAGATATCTTCTTACAATGGTAGAAAAAAGATAAAATGATGAAGAAATCAATGCCTATTCCCTCAAGAGCTGAGGGGAATGGACTATTGGAAAGTTGCTATAATTCTCCAAGGAGAAAAGAGGATTCTCAAGGGAGGAATGATGAAGCATAACAATATTGTGAAAATATTAAATTCTTAGTGTATCCATGGCCTCCATTTATAGCATGTCTTCAAGAAAATATTCAACTAGTTCTTGGTGTGAACAAGGGGCCCTTTAGGGAACCTTTTGGTCCTTGACCATCCCCCCATTCAGATTCAGCTCAGATATGTGGGTCAAATCAAGTTGGGAGCTGGTACATAAGTGGTTGAGGGGCCAACAAGAGCCATAAATGAACGGTTCATAGGAGTGCGTGGATTTTCACATTCACAATCATGTATATGGTGCATTGTGCACTCTACGGGCTTCTTTGGCCTGGGCACTGTGCGCATGCTTCCTTTAGTGAGTTAGAAATGTCAATGTTTGCCTAGTTGTATAGCTTTTTACTCTTGGAAATGCATTTTGGTGCTGTAGGTGAACTAATAGTTATTTGGCACTGCTATATTTTTGTAACCATTTGCATGCAATGTTGCAGATGAAATTTTAGTAATAACATATGTCCCTTATGTGTGAGGTTAGGAGCATACGTATAGCCAAAATACATCAATGTTTTGTCTACTGAGAGTACCATTGTAATGAAGAGTGCTGATAAGAGCTGCGAGAGCGATCCATTGGAGGGAGACATGAAACTATGGGACACAAACATTTCCCTAGGAAAAAACAAATCTGTATACAAATGAGGCAGGCATGCCCCATGCTTGTGTCATGTAACCCAAAATGTAAGACAATAACTAAATTTGTATATTGATGTAGATAATTGTAGCACCCTATGGAGTGGGTTGACAATGGAAAATGGCAATTTTGATGGTGAAGATACTTTGAAAAAGAGGCAAGGATGCCTATAAGTAGTGTCGATGTCTCGTAGGAATTGATGGCCTAACAAATTCAGAGGTCTTCAGCTGGTATAAAAANTTTTCTAAGTATTTGTCAGGTTGTGTGTCAAGAATGGGAAATCCTGCAATTTTGGTGATCAAGGCCACATCAATATGGACTAGCCTATCCATCCATAGAATACCTCTGTGTACACTGGCAAGTAGCTTCTTGAAACACAGTCCCACATTTTTACTATGCCCAAAGTGTGGTATGTGTAGAAGGTTCATGATGCCTGAATTGTAGAGACCTATAATACACTACATGGTCTCCATGATGGGTCTTACTAAGGGTCCTTTCTTCCCCATGTTTTCTAATTTTTCTCCCTCTTCCAAGTCTGGGAACTTTTTCGTGTTGTGAACATCATGGTACGAGTATCTTAATTTAGGAAATTTCCCAATCATGTCCTCCATTGTGACCACTATGTCTGGGATTTAAGGGAGTGTGATTTCTACAATGTCCTATGCCTTTGTTTTCTGGTCGACGATGGGTTGGCCTTCCTCCATTGTTTCTGTTGTTTCATCTTCTTCCCCCTCAATTTTTGGCTGGTTGGTGATGTCCTCGACCAACACCTCCTCTTTGTCATGACCCTTCATTTCCTTGGGTTTAGCAGGTGTTTATGGGTTAGGGTTTGTGCTGCTATTTGGGTTTGTAGAGATCTGACCCATTTCTCCTTGTGAAACTATCGAGATTTCCTCCTTGAACCTCTTCAGTCTAAGTGACTCTATCTCCGAGGTAGTAACATCTTCCATATCTATGACATTATTAGGTTCCACCAACCTTTACTTTATTCTTTGGCCCTATTGAGTAACCCTAATGTATTTCCCTGGAGTACCAAACTTTGGAGATGTCATGCTGTTGGCTAAGTAGTTAAGTGCGATTGTGTTTTCCGCATTTCGCCTAGTTCAGGTCTCTGCAAATCTCTTTGTGTTCTAAAATCACTAAGTACTGAGTTGACCCATGATTTCAGTGCTTTATAGACCTGTTCATAATTTTTCGGCCATAGTTTTTACGTTTTCCATGCATTTGCACCGTGTCCAATTTTTCCTGCGTGCAATCTTTCAATTGTGTCTCATTAGTTGATGCACGCGACTTCTCCCACATTCCTGCCATTCAACCAACTTCCTCCTCTTTTTGTATTTTTCTTCTTTTACTTCTTTTGTCTTCCTTTTTCTTCTTTTTCTCCTTTTTATGTCGTTTTATAAGTTTTTATCTCCTAATATGTACTATAGTACACTATATACATGGCTTCCTTACTGCGCTGGAACTATTAAGAGTTAGTAGGTCGACTGGTCCTGTATAGTTTTGGTCGACTACCATTCACCATTCATTTTAGTTTTGTTCCTTCCATGTCCTTTAATTGCACAGATCCTCCATTTGTGACATTATTCACTTCATATGGCCCTAGACAATGCATTCTGAAGTTACCAGGATGTTGCAAAAATTTACCGTCATAGAGAAGAACTAGGTATCCCTCCTTAAATCTCTTTTTCTTTATATGTCTGTCATGTTGGGATTTTCCATTACTTTCTGTACCTTTTGGTGGAATCCTAGAAGAATCCTATCTTCTTCCATTTCAATTAGTTGACTTAATCTCTCTTGTACTATGCCTCTTTTTGTCATATTTGTAATTGTTGCTACGAGCAGACTGGGTATCAAAAATTCCAATGGCACCACTTCTTCTTGTCCATACAACAATCTGAATTGTGTCTATCCTATAAACTTCTTGCATGTAGTCATGTATGCCCATACTACTACTGGTATTTTAAAATCCCAATCATCTCTGTTAACAATGTAGATCTTTGTCAAGGCATTCACCAAAATGTTGTTGAAAGATTATACTATCCCATTTTCTTGAGGATGTTATGGTGTCTTCTTATAGTGATAGACTTAAAACTCCTCAGTCATAGCCTTACTGTTACTATTAATAAAATGGGTTCCTTTTTCACTCATCAGACTCCTGGGACATCCAAATATTGTGATCACTTGCTCAAATAATAAGTGTGCTACTGTCTCTCTACAACAATCCTTGACTAGTGTTGCTTCTGCCCATATGGTGAAGTATTATGTCACAGTAATGATGTATCTATCTCCTGACCTTGTTTCTGGTGGATTAATACATTCAACACAATCTATTTCCCATTTTTGAAATACCTGAATAGTTACTTATGGTCTTAGGTTATCTCATCACTCCTGTCTGGTTTGCAAACACTCTAACAAACATCATAGTTTTGGAAATATTTGTTGGCATATTTATGAACTGTTGGCCACCATAAACCTACTCACAATACCTTCTATGCGATATCTTTTTCTACATAGTGTCCTCCAACTATACCTTCATGAGCTTCTGCTAAAACACGAGGTTGTTCATGTTCCAATACACACCTTCTCAAGATGTTGTCCGCACCCATCTTGTATAAATGACCTGCAATGAGTTGAGAGTCTACAACTCTGAATACCATATTTTTATTCCGCGTAGTACTAAACTCCTTTGGTGCAACTCATGTACTCAATAATTAAATGACATCAACAAACTACTCATCAACTACCTGTACTGAAATCAATTGTGCATCCAGGAAGTTGTCTTCCAAGTTAGTAGGTTCTTCGGCATTGGTGACCCTTGAAAAGTGATCAAGGCCGACATTTATCTTCCCTGACTTAACTGTTACCTCAAAGTCAAATTCCAGGAATAAAAACAACCATCTACAAATCCTCTCCCCCAACACTGACTTATTGACTAGATATTTGAGGGTAGAATGATCTGTGAAAATTTTAAAATGCTTGCCCAATAAGTAATGTTTGAATTTATGAAGTGCATATACCATGGATAGGCCTTCTCTTTCTACGGTGTTGTAATTCTACTCGGATTCTAATAACTTCATGCTTGAAAAGGCTATATAATGATCTAAGTCCCTTGCTCTTGGCTATGTCAGGATTGCTCCAAGTGCTAATGTTGATGCTTCTACATGCACATGAAATGTATTTTCCTGATATGGAAACACTAATATAAGTGTTGTCACCATATTCTCCTTTAAAGTATCCAATCCATACTGAGAATCCTCATTCCATTGAAATCAAGTGTCCTTCTTAAAAACATTTTCCATCGATGCAGTAATATGCACATACCCATTGATAAAATTCCCGTAGTAGCTTGTATGTCCAAGTGTGGCTCTTAATCGATGCACTAAATTTTGTGGTTGTAAGTTCACAATGACAACAATATTAGCAGGGTCAACTATAAACCCCTGTCTCCACACTATATATCCCAAAAATATCCTAAAAGGTGTGCAAAAAATGCATTTCTTGATTTTTAATGAGATCTGACATTGCCTGCATATTTCCAACATTAGTCTTAGGAATTCTACATGATCTTTAAAAAATATTAAAGACAATACAATCTTCCAAATATACTTCTAATATCTTATGTATTAAATCTTTAAAATAAACTATGACCAGCCTTGAAAAGACAGTTGGTGCATTATTCAATCCAAAGGGCATGACTATATATTGGTAGGATCCCCATTCTGTAGAAAAGGTAGTCTTACACCTATCCTCTAGAGATATTTTAATCTGATGATAACTTGAGAATCCATCTGTGAATGAATATGCTTCTTGGCCTCCCATATTCTCCAATACCTCATCTGTAAAATGGGTAGGGAGAGGATCATGTAAGTAAGTTGTTGTGTCCATTTTGTCACTTGGGTGAGAAAAACAAGGGAACTTTCATATCTAGTTGGGCCTGCTATACAATACAGAGGTTAGTGCATGAGTTAAAAAATCCAAGCACATGAAATAAACAAGTAAAAAAACTAAAAACAACTAAGGAAATAAAACTATAATGCATAAGAAACTTTGAACCAAAAACAATCAACCAATGACCAAGATTATGCCACCAATGGATAACTATATTCGTTGGAAAAACACTGTAGAGAAATGAGGACTTATGAGTCCCCTGTTCCTCCTTGGGAGGGATCTTGAGTTCCCTAATGTAGAGCTCTTCTTACAATGGTAGAAAAAAGATAAAATGATGAAGAAATCAATGCCTATTCCCTCAAGAGCTGAGAGGAATGGACTATTGGAAAGTTGCTATAATGCTCCAAGGAGAAAAGAGGATTCTCAAGCGAGGAATGAGGAAGCATAACAATATTTTGAAAATATTAAATTCTTAGTGCATCCATGGCCTCCATTTATAGCATGTCTTCAAGAAAATATTCAACTAGTTCTTGGTGTGAACAAGGGGCCCTTTAGGGAACCTTTTGTTCCTTGACCATCCCCCCATTCAGATTCAGCTCAGATATGTGGGTCAAATCAAGTTGGGAGCTGGTCCATAAGTGGTTGAGGGGCCAACAAAAGCCATAAATGCATGGTTCATAGGAGTGCGTGGATTTTCACATTCACAATCATGCATATGGTGCATTGTGCACTCTACGGGCTTCTTTGGCCTGGGCACTGTGCGCATGCTTCCTTTAGTGAGTTAGCAATGTCAATGTTTGCCTAGTTGTATAGTTTTTTACTCTTGGAAATGCATTTTGGTGCTGTAGGTGAACTAATAGTTGTTTGGCACTGCTATATTTTTGTAACCATTTGCATGCAATGTTGTAGATGAAATTTTAGTAATAACATATGTCCCTTATGTGTGAGGTTAGGAGCATACGTATAGCCGAAATACATCAATGTTTTGTCTACTAAGAGTACCATTGTAATGAAGAGTGCTGATAAGAGCTGCAAGAGCGATCCATCAGAGGGAGACATGAAACTATGGGACACAAACATTTCCCTAGGAAAAAACAAATTTGTATACAAACGAGGCAGGCATGCCCCATGCTTGTGTCATGTAACCCAAAATGTAAGACAATAACTAAAGTTGTATATTGATGTAGATAATTGTAGCACCCTATGGAGTGGGTTGAAAATGGAAAATGACAATTTTGATGGTGAAGATACTTTGAAAAAGAGGCAAGGATGCCTATAAGTAGTGTCGATGTCTCGTAGGAATTGATGGCCTAACAAATTCAGAGGTCTTCAGCTGGTATAAAAAAGCTACAATAGTCACATAGTAAGAACCACCGTAACATGATGTTTTGTTGAAGTCAAATGTTATGGGGGTCAACGAAATCAAAGACTAATGATGGTTCTCTCTGTGTTGTTGGAGACTCCTCATTGTAAAGGTAATGAGAGTCAAGATACTATTTCCCTTATGGAAACTGCGTTGATGTTGACAGAGAGGGAGACACGACTCCAAGAAGAAAAGGGCTCCATGAAATCCATGAGAGAATATCAAGAACTGATAGGGAACATGAACGAAGTCAAGATGAAGTGAGACTCAAGACTTCCCTTGGTTGGGGGTATGTTTGAAAGATGATTGGCAGCAACCGTGAAACTGTATCGAGTGTCAGGGGGATGACTAGACATGTGGTTAAGTTGTCCCAGAGGTGTTACAAAGTGGACAAAATTAGAGATCACTGGTACTTGGACTGTGGGATACTCGAGGTTTATGAAATATGTCAGAATGAGTAAAGGCTAGTGGATGTTCCAACCAAGGGAAACATGGGTTGCGTTGCTAGAAAAATAAGGCCATGAAGGGTGACGACAAAAAGTGAAGTAAATGATGGAAACAAAGGATTTTTACAATTATGAAATGAATAATGAATAATTTGGGATGAGTGTACAGAGACAAAAATGGGTGCCCAAGTGCGAGATGGCTTAGCCCATGAGGGAGAAAGTTGCGTGGAGGACGGGTGGAGGGTGGGGCCCCCATAGGTGGGTTTCTGTATGAGGTAAATGAACTGAGTAAAATATGCATATGGAAAAAATAATGGTGGATGAAATGGAGGGTTAGTGATATTACGGATTAGCATTCGAAATAGAACTGAGATGAGATAACCTGGGAGTTCTTTGGGAAAGCTAGAAAAATTATGAGAAGGAGTATGTGGCTTATTCTCGAAAATGTGTAAGACTACCAGGACTCCCATCCCTAGGAGGTGAAATCAACATGAGTGTCAAAGTACTAAGGGGAACTATGAATGGGATAACTCATGTGGGGAAGAGTGCTACTGGGTGATAGTTGTTATAACCCTAAATTGCACCATCCATTCTTACCTGGCACCAGGCCAACTCATTGCCCTTTATTGCCAAATCCATGCTGAATAGACTCTTCAAAAACCTCCTAAATTAAGTAGCCCGTGCCCTAACCTATCACTGGGCGCGTTGGAACACTGGTAGGCCTTATACTGCACGCGTTGGAACGCAGGCTGGCCCACTACAGCCAACGTTTACCTAACAAAGAAAAAAATTAGGAAAGTTTCTGACGGAACGAGAAGATTTGGGTCAGTTAACTGGAACACCTAGCCATGCATGGCCGAGAGTTCACCTAAAACCCTAGCTCCTTCTAGCCTATAAAATAAGGGGTAGGGGTACTATTCAGAAGAGGAAAATCACAGCAAAGAAACTCTGCCCAATTGCCGAATCCGTTTTGTCCCAACCCTTTAGCCTTTCATCAAGCTTTAGGAGAATTCAAGCAAAGCAGTTGGAGGACAAAGAAGAGGAGTAGCCCAGGATTAGGATCGAGGAATGGTGGCCGGTCTCTATAATCATTGTAAGTTGATTCATTTTGAGATTAATAAAAAGATACTTTTCTCGTCCCAAATACACGAGTTTTATACGTTTTATTTGATTTGTGTTTAATCTCTAATCCTCTAGTAGAACAATAGAATGCATGCGTAGTTTTATCTTTATTACAGGATCGCTTTTTGG
>JZKD02S0364350.1:249698-267890 GCA_000966675.3 Picea glauca | reverse complement strand
CAGAAGAATATTCTTGACGGAGTCCATAGTTAAGCTTTTTTCAGACTCCTTAAAATTGAAAAAATAGCTGAGTGATCTTGTCCTTGTCACACTCGTTAAAATGGTTTTGAATTGATGTCTAATCGGTGCTAGTTTACCCCTTTTTCGAACCGACTAGAATATTGATGGAAAAGGTACCCCACTGGAGTTTCCTTTTATGCTTTTTTAGACTCTCTAAACATGAAAAATCACCGAGCTTCCCTTCTCTGGGCTCGTTAAACTTACATTGAAGGATGTTACCATTGTGTGTTCTATCAACCACACTTGCATCCTTTACCCATCAGCTTAATAATAGTTTGCTTTTGTGTCTTAACACCTTTGGCCACTGGAAGATTTTCCCGAGTATTATTTCCCAGAACATCAGTCTTGTCCTTGTGCCTTGATCTTGTATGTTTTCTATGCTGATTCCTCCACTGTAACGTAATATTCCTTTATTCTTTTCGAAATACTCAAAAAGAACAAAAAAAATCAAATATACCCCAAAAAGAGGATGGGAAAAGTATTTTCTTTATTGGCAGCATCATGAGTCGCCCTTGGATATAGCACATCTGTCTGTTTGATTCATCAGACTTTGGGATGCAGTACGACCTTAGGAAGATTTGCTCGCTATATTGAGTTGTTTCCTCCACCGTTTGGTTACTCTTCCAAACATATGGAGAGTTTGCATTGCCTCCCGCTTCATAGACTTATGATTAACAGATATGCTTCCTGAGTCTTACCACTTGTCATGCTATTATCCAAGGGAAGTTTGTTACTTATCCTGAGTCAGCCCCTCTGCAATATGTCTCTTGTCTGCATACCCGACTATCCTGATCGTCCAATCAAGTCTTTTTCCAAAATCACTGAAGCCTTCAGTCCGATCATCAAGATTTTCAAGTCCACAACTGACAAGCTGTCGAAGACCTCTGGGTAGTGCAGTCATACAGTCATATTACACTCCTACCCGAGTTTAGAATATTTTGAAGTTGTTTCTCGAGCTCTAAAGTACAACCATCAGGCCGAATCAGCTTCTGAGAGATGGATACTTTCTATGTATATCTTTCTGATTTCGAGATGTAGCTCTGCTGTGTATTGTTCGTGGCTACTCTTTATAGCTATTTGACATGGATCTATAGTGTATTTGATTGGTAGCCATGGTTTTGATTTATTCCGAGCATGGGTATGCCCGCCTTGGTGAGACATTTGATATTTTTTGCAGACGGCACCTCCTGATCCCTGATTCCTGGGCTCACTCATTCAGCATATCAGTACAGATTGGTAAATAATTGGTAATGTATTTCGGCCATCAGATGCTCTTCTGACCTCACACATTAGGGGGCATCTGTTATAACCCTAAATTGCACCATCCATGCTTACCTGGCATTAGGCCAACTCATTTCCCTTCATTTCCAAAGCCATGCTAAACAGACTCTTCAAAAGCCTCCTAAATTAAGTAGCCCGTGCCCTAACCTATCACTGATCGCATTGGAACACCGGCAGGCCTTATAATGCACGCATTGGAATGCGGGTTGGCCCACTACAACCAGTGTTTACCTAACAAAGAAAAAAATTAGGAAAGTTTCCGACAGAACGAGAAGCTTTGGGTCAGTTAACTGGAACTCCCAGCCATGCATGGCCGAGAGTTCACCTAAAACCCTAGCTCCTTCTAGCCTATAAAAGAAGGGGTAGGGGTAGTATTCAGAAGAGGAGAATTATAGCAAAGAAACTCTGCCCAATTGCCAAATCCGTTTTCTCCCAACCCTTTAGCCTTTCCTCAAGCTTTAGGAGAATTCAAGCAAAGCAATTGGAGGAAAAAGAAGAGGAGGAGCCCAGGATCAGGATCGAGGAATGGTGGCCAGTCTCTATAATCATTGTAAGTTGATTCATTTTGAGATTAATAAAAGGATACTTTTCCCGTCCCAAATACACGAGTTTTATACGTTTTATTTGATTTGTGTTTAATCTCTAATCCTCTAGTAGAACAATAGCATTCATGCGTAGTTTTATCTTGATTGCAGGATCACTTTTTGGAAGGAGCAGCATAAGCAAGGGGATAAAACTCAACAGAGGATCTACACCAACCGTCGATAAAAAGGTTAGTTGGTTCTTCCCATGTGTGCATGTGAAAAAGGGTTTTAGATTTGGGGTAGAAGGTTAAAAGTAGTTTCTGAAGGTTCATGATCTGCATGCAAGTTTAATCCCTAGCTTGTTAGTCCGTAGGGTAGAATAACCCCACAACAATAGTACCAAAATCCAACAGAGGTGACAGTACTGTAGAGTTGGATGTAGGGACCCTAAAGGTGAATGTCAAAGGGTGTGACTGGGAGATGCAATTGATATTCAAAGGGAATGATTACATGCCAGTGTCGAACATATACCTGAAGGGGATGCGCTACTTGTGATGACCAAGTACCTGCACACATGAAAACCAAAAACCTGACGTGAACAATATATAAATATAAATAACATATAACAGTTATTTGATAATTTTGAACATGATCAGGCGTACCTGAATGAGATGTGAGAAAAAAGATCACTGGGGGCCGAGTACGGTTGGTGACCCAGAGAATTCTGAAATGGGTAATGACATAGTTGAAGAAGAAACACGCTTTTGTGTCATCGATATTGCTGAAGGTAGGAACGGCTTAAGCCCATTTGGTAAAGTAATCTACTGCCATGACGATGTACTTGTGTCCATTACTAGATGGAGGATTGCAAGTCATGAAGAATATGCCCGATTTGTAGAAGGGGTCGACGGTGATGTCTAGATGTAGAAGAGCGGGTGGTGCTCATGCTTTGTTTGCATAGAGCTGGCATTTGTCGCATCCCTTGGCAATGTGGAAGTAGTCATGAAACAGTGTCAGATAGAAGTATCCTACTCGCATGATTTTTTGGGAGGTGGACATACCTAAGAGGTGGCCACCGCAAGAGCCACTATGGACATCATTCAAGACTCTTTCTACTTTGTCAATGGTCAAACATCATCTGATTATGGTGTCGACCCCATGTCGATAAAAAATTTCACCAATGAGGAGGTACTGAGGGGCCTGATGGCAAAGGCACCGATGATCATCTCTAGAAAGATGAGATCCAAAATTCTGTGTCCGAAGGTAGATGAGGAGGTCACCATACCAGGGGTCATTTGAGGGGATGAAGAAGAGGTGTTCATTGAGAAAATCCATATTGATGAGTGAACCTTTAATGTCTAATGGAAATGCTATGATGATTTCGGTGAGAACAAGTGCATTCTTACTTTCGGGAGTTGAGAAATCTAGGTAGTATTCCTAAAGGATGCTGATCCATCAGGAAAATTTTCCATGAATCTACCATCGACTGAGCAAGTACTACATGGGGTTAAAATCTTCCCCGACTTTGGTAGTGCGAAGCAGGACATAATGATGCAGTTTCTGGATTGTGAGGGCTATTTTCTCATCATGATTGTATTTCAGAGGTGGTTCTGAAAGATTTTTACTAAGGTAGTAAATAACATGGTCACACCCATCATCCCCTAGTTGGATGAGGACTCCTCCTACTAAAATGGTTGAGGTTAACAAGTAGAGGATGTAATCGTGATCATATTCTAGAGGAGTAATCAAAGGGGAATTGGATAACACTTCTTTTAAATCATCAAAAGTGGTTTGGGCATGTTCATCCCATTGAAATGGGATATCATGATGTAGTAAGTGAAGGAAACCATACACACGAGTGGCGTAATATGGGAAAAAGAATTGTAAAACGTTGGCTTTGCCTTGTAGGCTCTGTAGTTGGTGAAAATTCCTAGGTGGTGGAATTTCCATGATAGCTTGGACCTGGAGGGGGTCCACTATAATGCCATGTTGGGAGACTATGAACCCAAGGAGGTGCCCTATGTTAACACAAAATACACACTTGAGGGGGTTCAAGAAGATATTATACCAACGACATCGTTGAAATACAACTTGTAAGTTGTCTAAATGTTGAGTTCGTTTCCTGGATCGAGCAGTGAGGTTGCCCAAATAAGCGAGGATGATGCGAGGAAGATCATGGAAAACATAAGTCATGGCTTGCTGGAATGTAGAACCTATGTTTTTTAGTCCAAAAGGAATGACATGATAAGAAAAAGTAACCCATGTGGTAGTAAAAGTAGTTTTATATTGATCTGCTGGATGTATTTGGATTTGATTATAGTTTGAGAACCAATCCATGAAGGACAAGGCCTTGCGAATGTAATAGTCATCAATAATTTGGTCGATGAAAGGGGTTGGAAATTTATATTTGGGACAATCATGGTTGAGATCATGAAACTCGATGCAAACACGAATAGTGCCCTATTTTTTTTTAACAGGTGTTATCACACAGGTTTGTAGGGGGTGTTTTTCTTCCCTTAGGGTGGACACCATGGAGAAACAATGACCATAAGTGGGCAAAAAACCCATAAAACCCACCTATCCTAAGTTTATGGCACCTGAGCATGTTATAACAAGGGGCATGTAGATCTGAGTGGCTAATATCTGCTTGCTTAGATCCATGATGCAGGATCCATATCGGACCCCCCGGCCTTCTTCTTTTAACGGGGGGCGGTTTGAGTTGGTTTTTTTTTAGCACAACCCCCCCACCATCATGTCTCTTCCTCGTTAACTCAGACCCCCCCTACTCAAAACCTCTTACCACCTCCCCCCCCCTCTGATTAGACCACTTATCACCTTTGCTTACTGCCCACGTCTCTCACTGACACCTATTCCCCACTCCATCTCTCTCCTCTACCTATCGCATGTCCTGCTCCCCTTCCACCTCTCGCTACTGTACACCTATCCTTCACTCACTACCCCACCTTCATACCTCACCCTCTTATCTCCTTCCATGTGTCTTCCACTCACCCCCATGTCATATCTCCTTTCCACTCCTACCTCTTTCCCACTTCTATTTTTCTCCCACATCCTACACCTCAGCTGGCCGATCCTACCTCACCCAACCACCATATCTTCCCTTCCGCTTCCACATCACGTCTCCATGCATCCTCTCCTTTGCACCTTTACATATCAACATCCACATTCAGTCGCCTACACTTTCTCGATCACCAGCTCGTTTCTTGTAGCTGTCCACCTGGCTATCGAGTGTACACCATAGCTCACTAAGTTTTCATCAATCATCTCGCCAATTCCTTCTCGTCAGCATCCTTCATCCGTCTACCAGTTGTCACAATGACCATCCAACAAAGAATAGGCAGTGAAATAAAGGCTTCCATGTATTCCAATTGTAGGCATTGACTCTACCCACTCAGATCTCAATGAAGCAGTTAATGTAAACATGGAAGGTGGGTGAGACAGTGTCTCCTTCCTTAAATAGAAAACCAAAAAGGACAAACATAGAGGCATATAGTTAGTCGAGACTGACAGATATTACGTCTGACAGAATACTGCATGGGCAGTCTAACCAGCATCTTCATGCATAGCTTGATAGAGAATCTCATCAACACAAAGCTTTGGAAGTATCACAGAATCACCTCAGGCAGTGGGAGCCAGTTCAGAGTAAATGTAGGCATTTTTGCAATTTTGTTTAGTGTAATGATGGATATTGTGGTAGTTGATGTTCCCCCAAAGTTTGGCATGCTCTTGGATAAAAATACTTCGAGGAAACTTGTATATGGACCTCACATATGCTACCATTTCTGTGTTCAGAGGGGAGCATAGAAGACTTTACAGAGAATCTCAGTTGGCCTACATTATCAGTGATGAAGCAAACCCCACCAACCTGTTGGCCTGTTTTCAGGTAGATGTGCTTGTCATTGATGGCAAGATCAAAGAATGCAATGATGGAAAA
The DNA here is from genome assembly GCA_000966675.3 of Picea glauca. Taxonomy (NCBI): domain Eukaryota; kingdom Viridiplantae; phylum Streptophyta; class Pinopsida; order Pinales; family Pinaceae; genus Picea; species Picea glauca. Next base: position 262,073 of record JZKD02S0364350.1, on the reverse strand, counting down.
ATAGGGATAACATAAGCTCAGAAGAGATAGTGCAAAGGTGCACGAAGAGTGCAAGAGTGTGCTTGTTTATTTGATGGAAAACAGGCAGGCAAGGAAGATCAACAACACATATATAATTGCATGGAAAGATCAGAAGTGTAAACTCCATTTCATAGTTTCAGATACCGGGCATTGGAGGAGTCAAGGAAGAAACTCACAACAAGAATTCTGAAATGACAAAATGAGAAACTCCATATTACATTGATTCGACTCCTTTTCGGAGTTTCAGATACTGCAAGATTGAGAAGTCAAGAGTTGAGACTCTTCAACACAGGAGTCCTAGAGTTGCGAAATCTGGAATCCCAAAATCCCAAAAGAGGCACATCAACAAGATTTTTACAGACCCAGAAATAACTCCATTTTGGAGTCCCAGATATCAGTAGGTGAAGTGTCAAAACACTTCACCATAGGAGTGTCAAAATGCCGAAACAGAGAAATGCAAAATGTTGAAATCCTGAAATAGGCACATAAACGAAGAGTTTTGTAGATCGGGAAATAAATCCATTTTGGAGTTTTGTATACCGGGAGTTGGAAGAGTCAAGACTCCTCATCATTAGGAGTCCCATAATCAAGAAATGTGAAATTCTGAAATCAGAGAAGAAGGAGGACCATTTCGAATACCAGGAGTTGGAAGAAGTCAAGACTCTTCATCATCAGGAGTCCTAGAATCGCAAAATGAGAAACGCTGAAATCCCAAAAGCAGGACGACAGTTTTGGAAATCTGGAGATGGAGGAATCAATACTCGAGACTCTTCATCATAGGAGTCCTGAAGTGTCGAAATGAAAAATTGTGAAATGCAGTTTTTGAATAAAGATGTGGTCACAGCCAGTGGTCACATCGTCGAATAAATGTAGAGAGGAGTTTTAAGAGTTAAGCTCCTTTTTTTTTCATATTTTTGGGGATCGCGACTTAGAGAGTCGACATGCCTTGCAACAAGAATTCACAACATGCGAAATCGTGAAATGCCGAAATGATCGAAGCTAGTCCAACTAATCTCCCTTTTTAGAGTTTCGAAGATCGCAACTTGGAGAGTCGAGAATCCTCACAATAGGATTGTTGAATTGTCAAAATGCCAAAATGCGAAACACGTTTTGGTTCAGCCTGTGGTCATAGCCATTGGTCACATCGGCGGAAGATGGAGGAAGGAGCTAGTGAAAACAAGCTCCATTTCGGAGTTTCGGGGATCAAGACATGGAGAGTAACGAAATCTTCACCATGGGGATCCAGAAATGCCGAAGTGAGAAATGGAGAAATGAACGCAAGAATCAATGAAGTCAATTCAATGGTGCAAATGAATTTGAATAAGATCGAAGGGCTACTGTTGCACTTCACAGTGTAACTTCTAGAAACAAATGATGGTTTCTTCTAGAGGATGAGCTTGTCTATGATAGAGAAGATGAAGAATCTCAACTTCCAGAGAAGATAAGGAATCTCAAGATAACACCCAGTGATGATGGATGAGTGGGTGAAACCACCAGAGAAGTTGAAGAGTTACCATGATGATCAGGCAAAGAACTCACAATGAGAAAGAGATGTAGAAAAAAGAGATACAACATGGCACATAGGAGATGGGATAGCTTTGGAAGAGTAAAGTGGAAAAAACACCCCGATGTGGAGGAGATAGGGACGTGAGAGGATGCAAGAGCAAGAAGCATATTGCATGCACAAGGTGCATAGAGAGTATAAGAATGCTAAACAAAGAAGAAATGGGAGGTGTTGTTGAGTTTGGTTGAGGCGTGAAGAAGGAGGCAGAGCGAAGTAGCAGAAATGTATAGAAGGGGAATTGTGCATTGAAGGGACATGGCGGAGAGAGCATAAAAGAAAAAAGAACAGAAAGTGCAAGGAGTGTGCAGAAGAAACTAATGCAGAAAGAGAAACGCAGTGTAGCAGAACCGTGATGAGACCAGTAATCCATTGAAGAACTTTATATCGCTGTAATAAGTAATAATAGCAAATATTTATATTTCAGTGTGGTAGGGAGGTGCTAGGGAGAACTTTTGTCCTCATAGGTTCAAGTGGGTTCTTGAACAAAGGGAGTTATAGCTTCCATTTGGTTGCAACCAGAGAAACCAAGGTGGCAGGGTGGTGCAAGGAGAAATGTTGTTCTCTGTTATATAGGTTGGTGCCTGTGTGACTAGAAGTTGGTGCTTCCATCCAGTTGGTGCTGGAACACTTAGAGAGTTGTTGCTTCCTTCTACTGGGTGCTAGAAAAACTAGGGAGTTGGTGCTTCCTTCTATTGGGTGCTAGAGAAACCAGGGAGTCGATGCTTCCTTCTAGTGGGTGCTCTCAGTAGGTTGCATCTTGCAAAACAGAGGTTGTATCCTCACAATGAGTTGGAGCTCATATGCATGATAATGTATAGAATGTAAAGCTTACTTATAATATAAAGAAGATGAGGTTTTTACCCTTTATGGGTTTCCTCAAGAAATATTTGTCTCTGTGTATCTCATATGTGTGAATGATGTTGAATGTACTATTGCTTACTTCCCTGCAGTATTATGATTCTCATTGAGTGTTATGTAAAGAGTTTAAAATAAGAATAATTGTTTAAGAAAGGTTACAATTTATTCACCCCCCCTCTCAGTTGTTCAACAATTGGTATCAAATCCGGCCCCTTTTGCCTAAGGGTAGATTCTAGAGCTTAAACATGTCAAGCCATGAAGGAAATTCAACCAATAAGGCCCCTCTGTTCAATGGAACAAACTTTGCCTTTTGGAAAGTTAGAATGAGAACCTACATAATGGCTTTANTAGGGTAGAATAACCCCACAACAATAGTACCAAAATCCAACAGAGGTGACAGTACTGTAGAGTTGGATGTAGGGACCCTAAAGGTGAATGTCAAAGGGTGTGACTGGGAGATGCAATTGATATTCAAAGGGAATGATTACATGCCAGTGTCGAACATATACCTGAAGGGGATGCGCTACTTGTGATGACCAAGTACCTGCACACATGAAAACCAAAAACCTGACGTGAACAATATATAAATATAAATAACATATAACAGTTATTTGATAATTTTGAACATGATCAGGCGTACCTGAATGAGATGTGAGAAAAAAGATCACTGGGGGCCGAGTACGGTTGGTGACCCAGAGAATTCTGAAATGGGTAATGACATAGTTGAAGAAGAAACACGCTTTTGTGTCATCGATATTGCTGAAGGTAGGAACGGCTTAAGCCCATTTGGTAAAGTAATCTACTGCCATGACGATGTACTTGTGTCCATTACTAGATGGAGGATTGCAAGTCATGAAGAATATGCCCGATTTGTAGAAGGGGTCGACGGTGATGTCTAGATGTAGAAGAGCGGGTGGTGCTCATGCTTTGTTTGCATAGAGCTGGCATTTGTCGCATCCCTTGGCAATGTGGAAGTAGTCATGAAACAGTGTCAGATAGAAGTATCCTACTCGCATGATTTTTTGGGAGGTGGACATACCTAAGAGGTGGCCACCGCAAGAGCCACTATGGACATCATTCAAGACTCTTTCTACTTTGTCAATGGTCAAACATCATCTGATTATGGTGTCGACCCCATGTCGATAAAAAATTTCACCAATGAGGAGGTACTGAGGGGCCTGATGGCAAAGGCACCGATGATCATCTCTAGAAAGATGAGATCCAAAATTCTGTGTCCGAAGGTAGATGAGGAGGTCACCATACCAGGGGTCATTTGAGGGGATGAAGAAGAGGTGTTCATTGAGAAAATCCATATTGATGAGTGAACCTTTAATGTCTAATGGAAATGCTATGATGATTTCGGTGAGAACAAGTGCATTCTTACTTTCGGGAGTTGAGAAATCTAGGTAGTATTCCTAAAGGATGCTGATCCATCAGGAAAATTTTCCATGAATCTACCATCGACTGAGCAAGTACTACATGGGGTTAAAATCTTCCCCGACTTTGGTAGTGCGAAGCAGGACATAATGATGCAGTTTCTGGATTGTGAGGGCTATTTTCTCATCATGATTGTATTTCAGAGGTGGTTCTGAAAGATTTTTACTAAGGTAGTAAATAACATGGTCACACCCATCATCCCCTAGTTGGATGAGGACTCCTCCTACTAAAATGGTTGAGGTTAACAAGTAGAGGATGTAATCGTGATCATATTCTAGAGGAGTAATCAAAGGGGAATTGGATAACACTTCTTTTAAATCATCAAAAGTGGTTTGGGCATGTTCATCCCATTGAAATGGGATATCATGATGTAGTAAGTGAAGGAAACCATACACACGAGTGGCGTAATATGGGAAAAAGAATTGTAAAACGTTGGCTTTGCCTTGTAGGCTCTGTAGTTGGTGAAAATTCCTAGGTGGTGGAATTTCCATGATAGCTTGGACCTGGAGGGGGTCCACTATAATGCCATGTTGGGAGACTATGAACCCAAGGAGGTGCCCTATGTTAACACAAAATACACACTTGAGGGGGTTCAAGAAGATATTATACCAACGACATCGTTGAAATACAACTTGTAAGTTGTCTAAATGTTGAGTTCGTTTCCTGGATCGAGCAGTGAGGTTGCCCAAATAAGCGAGGATGATGCGAGGAAGATCATGGAAAACATAAGTCATGGCTTGCTGGAATGTAGAACCTATGTTTTTTAGTCCAAAAGGAATGACATGATAAGAAAAAGTAACCCATGTGGTAGTAAAAGTAGTTTTATATTGATCTGCTGGATGTATTTGGATTTGATTATAGTTTGAGAACCAATCCATGAAGGACAAGGCCTTGCGAACATAATAGTCATCGATAATTTGGTCGATGAAAGGGGTTGGAAATTTATATTTTGGACAATCATGGTTGAGATCGTGAAACTCGATGCAAACACGAATAGTGCCCTATTTTTTTTTAATAGGTGTTATCACACAGGTTTGTAGGGGGTGTTTTTCTTCCCTTAGGGTGGACACCATGGAGAAACAATGACCATAAGCGGGCAAAAAACCCATAAAACCCACTTATCCTAAGTTTATGGCACCTGAGCGTGTTATAACAAGGGGCATGTAGATCTGAGTGGCTAAGATCTTCTTGATTAGATCCATGATGCAGGATCCATATCGAACCCCCCCGACCTTCTTCTTTTAACGGGGGGTGGTTTGAGTTGGTTTTTTTTTAGCGCAACCCCCCCACCATCATGTCTCTTCCTCGTTAACTCAGACCCCCCCTACTCAAAACCTCTTACCACCTCCCTCCCCTCTGAGTAGACCACTTATCACCTTTTCTTACTGCCCACGTCTCTCACTGACACCTATTACCCACTCCATCTCTCTCCTCTACCTATCGCATGTCCTGCTCCCCTTCCACCTCTTGCTACTGCACACCTGTCCTCCACTCACTACCCCACCTTCATACCTCACCCTCTTATCTCCTTCCATGTGTCTTCCACTCACCCCCATGTCATATCTCCTTTCCACTCCTACCTCTTTCCCACTTCCATTTGTCTCCCACATCCTACACCTCAGCTGGCTGATCCTACCTCACCCAACCACCATATCTTCCCTTCCGCTTCCACATCATGTCTCCGTGCATCCTCTCCTTTGCACCTTTACATCTCAACATCCACATTCAGTGGCCTACACTTTCCTGGTCACCAGCTCGTTGCTTGTAGCTGTCCACCTAGCTATCGAGTGTACACCATAGCTCACTAAGTTTTCATCAATCATCTCGCCAATTCCTTCTCGTCAGCATCCTTCATCCGTCTACCAGTTGTCACAATGGCCATCCAACAAAGAATAGGCAGTGAAATAAAGGCTTCCATGTATTCCAATTGCAGGCATTGACTCTACCCACTCAGATCTCAATGAAGCAGTTAATGTAAACATGGAAGGTGGGTGAGACAGTGTCTCCTTCCTTAAATAGAAAACCAAAAAAGGACAAACACAGAGGCATATAGTTAGTCGAGAATGACAGAGATTACGTCTGACAGAATACTGCATGGGCAGTCTAACCAACATCTTCATGCATATCTTGATAGAGAATCTCATCAACGCAAATCTTTGGAAGTATCACAGAATCGCCTCAGGCAGTGGGAGCCAGTTCAGAGTAAATGTAGGCATTTTTGAAATTTTGTTTAGTGTAATGATGGATATTGTGGTAGTTGATGTTCCCCCAAAGTTTGTCATGCTCTTGGATAAAAATACTTCGAGGAAACTTGTATATGGACCTCACATATGCTACCATTTCTGTGTTCAGAGGGGAGCATAGAAGACTTTACAGAGAATCTCAGTTGGCCTACATTATCAGTGATGAAGCAAACCCCACCAACCTGTTGGCCTGTTTTCAGGTAGATGTGCTTGTCATTGATGGCAAGATCAAAGAATGCAATGATGGAAAAATAGGGATAACATAAGCTCAGAAGAGATAGTGCAAAGGTGCACGAAGAGTGCAAGAGTGTGCTTGTTTATTTGATGGAAAACAGGCAGGCAAGGAAGATCAACAACACATATATAATTGCATGGAAAGATCAGAAGTGTAAACTCCATTTCATAGTTTCAGATACCGGGCATTGGAGGAGTCAAGGAAGAAACTCACAACAAGAATTCTGAAATGACAAAATGAGAAACTCCATATTACATTGATTCGACTCCTTTTCGGAGTTTCAGATACTGCAAGATTGAGAAGTCAAGAGTTGAGACTCTTCAACACAGGAGTCCTAGAGTTGCGAAATCTGGAATCCCAAAATCCCAAAAGAGGCACATCAACAAGATTTTTACAGACCCAGAAATAACTCCATTTTGGAGTCCCAGATATCAGTAGGTGAAGTGTCAAAACACTTCACCATAGGAGTGTCAAAATGCCGAAACAGAGAAATGCAAAATGTTGAAATCCTGAAATAGGCACATAAACGAAGAGTTTTGTAGATCGGGAAATAAATCCATTTTGGAGTTTTGTATACCGGGAGTTGGAAGAGTCAAGACTCCTCATCATTAGGAGTCCCATAATCAAGAAATGTGAAATTCTGAAATCAGAGAAGAAGGAGGACCATTTCGAATACCAGGAGTTGGAAGAAGTCAAGACTCTTCATCATCAGGAGTCCTAGAATCGCAAAATGAGAAACGCTGAAATCCCAAAAGCAGGACGACAGTTTTGGAAATCTGGAGATGGAGGAATCAATACTCGAGACTCTTCATCATAGGAGTCCTGAAGTGTCGAAATGAAAAATTGTGAAATGCAGTTTTTGAATAAAGATGTGGTCACAGCCAGTGGTCACATCGTCGAATAAATGTAGAGAGGAGTTTTAAGAGTTAAGCTCCTTTTTTTTTCATATTTTTGGGGATCGCGACTTAGAGAGTCGACATGCCTTGCAACAAGAATTCACAACATGCGAAATCGTGAAATGCCGAAATGATCGAAGCTAGTCCAACTAATCTCCCTTTTTAGAGTTTCGAAGATCGCAACTTGGAGAGTCGAGAATCCTCACAATAGGATTGTTGAATTGTCAAAATGCCAAAATGCGAAACACGTTTTGGTTCAGCCTGTGGTCATAGCCATTGGTCACATCGGCGGAAGATGGAGGAAGGAGCTAGTGAAAACAAGCTCCATTTCGGAGTTTCGGGGATCAAGACATGGAGAGTAACGAAATCTTCACCATGGGGATCCAGAAATGCCGAAGTGAGAAATGGAGAAATGAACGCAAGAATCAATGAAGTCAATTCAATGGTGCAAATGAATTTGAATAAGATCGAAGGGCTACTGTTGCACTTCACAGTGTAACTTCTAGAAACAAATGATGGTTTCTTCTAGAGGATGAGCTTGTCTATGATAGAGAAGATGAAGAATCTCAACTTCCAGAGAAGATAAGGAATCTCAAGATAACACCCAGTGATGATGGATGAGTGGGTGAAACCACCAGAGAAGTTGAAGAGTTACCATGATGATCAGGCAAAGAACTCACAATGAGAAAGAGATGTAGAAAAAAGAGATACAACATGGCACATAGGAGATGGGATAGCTTTGGAAGAGTAAAGTGGAAAAAACACCCCGATGTGGAGGAGATAGGGACGTGAGAGGATGCAAGAGCAAGAAGCATATTGCATGCACAAGGTGCATAGAGAGTATAAGAATGCTAAACAAAGAAGAAATGGGAGGTGTTGTTGAGTTTGGTTGAGGCGTGAAGAAGGAGGCAGAGCGAAGTAGCAGAAATGTATAGAAGGGGAATTGTGCATTGAAGGGACATGGCGGAGAGAGCATAAAAGAAAAAAGAACAGAAAGTGCAAGGAGTGTGCAGAAGAAACTAATGCAGAAAGAGAAACGCAGTGTAGCAGAACCGTGATGAGACCAGTAATCCATTGAAGAACTTTATATCGCTGTAATAAGTAATAATAGCAAATATTTATATTTCAGTGTGGTAGGGAGGTGCTAGGGAGAACTTTTGTCCTCATAGGTTCAAGTGGGTTCTTGAACAAAGGGAGTTATAGCTTCCATTTGGTTGCAACCAGAGAAACCAAGGTGGCAGGGTGGTGCAAGGAGAAATGTTGTTCTCTGTTATATAGGTTGGTGCCTGTGTGACTAGAAGTTGGTGCTTCCATCCAGTTGGTGCTGGAACACTTAGAGAGTTGTTGCTTCCTTCTACTGGGTGCTAGAAAAACTAGGGAGTTGGTGCTTCCTTCTATTGGGTGCTAGAGAAACCAGGGAGTCGATGCTTCCTTCTAGTGGGTGCTCTCAGTAGGTTGCATCTTGCAAAACAGAGGTTGTATCCTCACAATGAGTTGGAGCTCATATGCATGATAATGTATAGAATGTAAAGCTTACTTATAATATAAAGAAGATGAGGTTTTTACCCTTTATGGGTTTCCTCAAGAAATATTTGTCTCTGTGTATCTCATATGTGTGAATGATGTTGAATGTACTATTGCTTACTTCCCTGCAGTATTATGATTCTCATTGAGTGTTATGTAAAGAGTTTAAAATAAGAATAATTGTTTAAGAAAGGTTACAATTTATTCACCCCCCCTCTCAGTTGTTCAACAATTGGTATCAAATCCGGCCCCTTTTGCCTAAGGGTAGATTCTAGAGCTTAAACATGTCAAGCCATGAAGGAAATTCAACCAATAAGGCCCCTCTGTTCAATGGAACAAACTTTGCCTTTTGGAAAGTTAGAATGAGAACCTACATAATGGCTTTAGGTGCAGATGTCTGGGATGTGGTAGATACTGGTTATGTAAAGCCAATTGTACTAGCTAATAAGGATGACAAGCTACAATTTAGCTTCAACGCTAAGGCTATAAATGCTATCTTGAGTGGGCTTACAGAAGTATAATTCGTAAAAGTTGTGCACCTAGGAACTGCCAAAGAGATGTGGGACAAAGTCATTAGTAGTTATGAAGGTAATGAGAAGGTAAAGGGTGCCAAGCTTCAAACCTACAGAATACAGTTTGAACATCTGAAGATGAAGGAAGATGAAACTATTGGAAAATACTTTCTGAGAGTAGAAGAAATGGTAAATGCAATGAAAGCAGTTGATGAAAAAATTAAGGAACCTTCTTTAGTTCAGAAAATCTTGAGATCTCTCCTAGATAGGTTCAACCCGAAGTTCTCTGCTATAGAATAAATTAATGATCTAAAAACCATGGAGTTTGATCAACTTCTAGGAACATTGACTTCATATGAAATGAGAATAGTGAAAGATAAACCCACCTCCAGAGAAGCATCATTTAAAGAAAACAAGAATGAGGATTATGAGCCCGATGAAATTGAAGCAAAATTTGTGAAGAGGCTGAAGAAGGGATCAGGAAAATACAAAGGTAAACTGCCTTTCAAATGTTTTAACTGTGGTAGGATAGGTAATTTTGCAAATAAATGTCCCCACAAAAGAAATAATCAGACATGTGATGATGAGGAGAAGCACAAACCCATACATTTCTTTAAAGAGAATAACTTTAAGAAGAAAAGTCTTTGCATAAACAATGATGATGATCCTTCAGATGATGAAGACAATGAATCCTCTATTAAAGATAAACTAAATGACTTTATACTTATGGCCAAAGAGGATTATGATAATAAAATCACAGGAAGTGATGCTAATGAAGAAGAAGTCGTGGTTGACATGGAAGGAGAACTAATCAGTGCACTAGAAGAGATTGATAGACTAATAATTAAGAACAGAAAGCAAACACAATTGCTGATACAGTTCAAGAAATACAGTAAAGAACCTGATGAAGAACTTTTCCTACTAAAAGTGGAATTAGAAGTGGCAAATAAAATCGAAGTCATTCTGAAACGACAGTTATCAGAAAAGAAGGCAAGATGTGAAGCCTTAGAACAAGAAGTAGTGAAAACTAGGAAAGACATGGAGAAGTTTTAAGCCTTGTATAATCATAATTTGTCAAGTATCAAAGCCTCAGAAGGATTAGCCACCATTCTAAATCAACAAAGGAATCCAAAGTTGAAAACTAGTTTGGGTTATGAAGAGGGATCAAGTAGTGGTAAGCCAAGAAATTAAGAACCCATCAAGTTTGTCAAATCTATGACCAATGACAACAACAAACCTGCAGAAACAAAGAAGGACAATCAACCACCTAGGACGAGTAAAGAAAAAGGTGCCAGGATTGAATCTGTAGAACAAAGAAGTAATGCGCTCCCTGCTGAAATACGTCATCAACATGGAAGAAATTGATTTGCTCAAATAAGACAACCATTTTCCAGGTACAAATAATTTTTCTATGGAAATTGTTTCTACTGTTCTAACTTTGGTCACAAAGTTGTAAATTGTTCCTTAAGACCTAGACATGAGCAATTAATTTTTCAAGGGAACAAATAATTGACACAACAAATAATGATACAGCCAAGTAACAAACCTTCACAGATAGCAAATTGCCAAATTAATTCTAGAGACATGCAACTAAGGAGGTCAAGAAATAATCAACAATCAATGAGTAGACAACGCTGCAACAATAATTTTGACCTATTGAACAATGATATTGAATGCTACATCTGTCATAACTATGGACATAAATCTGTTGAATTTCGATTAAGGAACTATGAACCAGATTTGAATTCCCCTGCTGAAATTGTCAAGGTTTAGAAGAAGAAATAAAGTGACAAGTGTGGATTAGTGTTGTCAGCTCAAATAAAAACAAACCCTTGGTATATAGATAATGGATGCTCCAAACATATGACTGGAGACAAAGATAAGTTTCTATCTCTAAGTGAAAACAAATCAGGAAACATAACCTTTGGAAATGATGCTCCAGGTAAAATAAAGGGTAAAGGGATGGTAAGTTTAAGTAATAGAAAAGGAAAAGCCCAAGATGTTCTACTTGTAGATGGACTGAAACATAATTTGCTCAGTGTAAGTCAAATGTGTGACAGAGGATGTGAAATGGTGTTCACGTCCAAGGAATGCAAAATAAAGTCTGTAAACTTAGGACAAGTGGTGGCCAAAGGCATAAGGACAAAAAATAACGTAGATGTGCTGAAAGAAAATAGAGAAGAGTGTCATCTAAGAAAACATGATGAAATATGGTTATGGCATAGGAGACTTGGACATCTAAAATTTTATCACTTAATCAATCTCAAAAATCTTGAGGCAGTAAAATATATTCCGAGAATATCAAAGCCCCAAGATTCAATTTGTAAACCCTACCAAGTAGGAAAGCTAACCAGGACATAGTTTAACTCCAAGAGCTTTACTTCAATAGAGAAACTACTACAACTAGTTCATATGGATTTATGTGGACCATAAATACAAGAAGGCACAAGGAAATAAAACTTCTTCATGTTGATTATTGATGATTACTCCAGACTTACTTGGGTTGCCTTTCTCAATAAAAAATTTGAAGAATTTGAGAAGTTTAAAATATTTAAGGCTTTAAATGAGACTCAAACAGGTAAGAGGTTAAAGGCAGTAAGATCAGACCAAGGAGGAGAGTTTATGTCAAGTGATTTCAAGGAATTCTGGGATAAGCATGGGATCAAGAGAGAATACATAATCCCAAGAACTCCACAACAAAATGGAGTAGTTGAGAGGCAAAACAGAGCAGTGCAGGAAATGGCCAGGTCAATGATGAATGAGAAGAACATTGGTCAAACCTACTAGGTAGAAGAAATACACATAGCATTCCACTTTCTTAACAAATCCCACCTTAGACCACAAAGTGAAAAGACACCTTATGAATTGTGGTATGGGAGACCTGCCTCAATCAAACACTTCAAAGTCTTTGGGAATAAATGTTACATAAAGAATAATGATGAGAACCTTGGCAAATATGATGACAGGGTTGATGAAGTTATCTTCTTAGGATATGCTACAAATAGTAAAGGATACATATTCTATAATAAAAGGATGCATAAAATGGTTGACTGTATTGATGTAAAAGTTCATGAAGGAATCCTAG
>JZKD02S0364350.1:169571-212704 GCA_000966675.3 Picea glauca | reverse complement strand
AACACATCAATACACAAGGTTTTAACATGGTTCACCCCAACTTGGTTACATCCACAACTGATGGATCCTTATTTTATTCATTAGCGATCTCCTTACAGTTGCACAATGCTCTTACAAAAATATATATCATTTGACATTACCCAAACCTACCTAAGTCATTATGTTGCAATGTGAGCTTAAATCCCTAAAAACTCAATCATAATTTAAAAAAAAAACGAACACTTAGCCAATTCTTCACTATATGTTCTTCATCATCCTCTTCTACCCAAAAAAAATTACATATTTATAGTTTTCTATTAGGTATTATCTTGTTACAACATGGTTACAAAGTGGGAAAATGTCCCAAAACCTCCTAACTAACTCTTGTTTCTTATGCATTGACTCCTGATAATGTGATAGTTGGTTTCCGCATGCATTTCTACTTTTTCAAAATGTCGCATGATCTGCTTCTGCAAAATTCCCAAAATATCATGCTCCAACAATGGGAATGACAAGAAATCAAGGAGTATGAGAAGGTGCCAACATTCCCCAGAGTAATCCACTAGGATATCTCATGGAAGTTCAGGACCATGGAGTATTCAAAGTGTGTCTCATGTTAGGAGATAGGGGAAAATGCCTAAGAGATACATATTGCAAGGTGAACTCAATAAAATCAAGACACCTACTTTCAATGGTGAGCATAAGAATGGAGAAGAGGTTGAGGCCTAGCTGTTGGAAATGAAGAAATATTTCCATATGTGTGATTATCCCTCTAGGGTAGAAATAAGAATTACAACCTACCACTTGTAAGGAAAGGAAACCATGTGGTGGGATCATCTTTGTTGAACGCACCACCCACACTAACAGGGGGGGTGTGAATTAGTGTGTGGAATATTCTAACTTTTTTTTCTCACGGGTTAGAAATTAAAACATATTTGAACACATTAAGAACAGTGAAATCATAATCACAATGGACACAAAAGATACCAGATGTTTATATATAATTTATATGAATATATGTGAATATAATAATAAATATTTTCCTAGCACCAACTAATTGTTTCTAGCACCAACTCCTCAAAGAGCACGAACTCTCAGGCAAGACCCATCTTGCTGCAAGACCCAACTTGTTGATAGAACACAATCTATACAACTAGAGTTCAACCAACTCTAGTAGCAGTGATTCACTATTGAATCAATTCTATCTCATGATCAGAGATTAATGCAGACGAGGTCCAACCCTACCCCCACAGGGTTCCTGCACGCACAACCTCCTACTCCCAGGATCATTCTATTCCTCTCTCTTCTTCTGAGCCGAAGCATCTCCTTAGATTCCCTGCTGGAATCACTGTGAAAATCCCAGTCCTCAGGTCCTTTCCATTCAATCTACACAACCTCTGCACATTGACCGTGGTTATCCCCGAGTTTATATCGGGGTTTGGGGTTTCATGGTGATTTGCTATCGAGAGTCATAGACCTCTCGAATCCCCGATTCACGATAAACACCTTCTCTTCCTTTAGCCCTCTGACTAATATCTTATCGCATATGACCACTCCTCTGCGCTCGTGGCCTTACCTCCTTCCGAGGCTACCCGCATCGGAGTTTTGGCACTTGCAATGTCACGGTTCACATGTCCTCGTGACTCGCGATTCTCTGATTCACGATGAGCTTCAACCCCCCCTGGTTAAGCCCTGGTCTACATGACCATTACCCATGACCATAGACTTATCCCATCAGGGCTACGGGTTTGTGATGCCTCAGTGCATACACTCGCAGGATTCCCGATCATCTAAATCCTGATGCTCCCTTATGCTGACAGTTGGCCTCCACTACGCCGTTTTTCTCCTTCACTGTTGTGCTGACAGCTGGCCCCCACTCATCGGGGTTTCGCGGATCACAATTCTGAAATGCACAGAACTCTTGTCAATCGGGTACCCGATTTCCCGATGATCAAAACACCGACGGCGCCTGATATTTTGCCACCTGTTCCTACAGATGGATGGCCCAGATTCCTCCTCAGGATTTCAAGACTTTTGGTGTCCCAACGCCTTGTCCTCTGGATGCGCGATTTTCTGATCGCCGATTTGTTGATGGGAAATCTCCTTGTCGGTTCTCCTTGATGGCGCTAGATTATTGCCATGCGTCCCTCAAATGGACGATCCTGATTACGTCGAGATTTCGAGACTTCTCCTGTCCCGTTTATCTTGTCCTCAGGAACTCCAATTTCCCGATGCGTCAAATGTTGATGGCACTTGATCTCTGACACCTATCCCTCAGATGGACGGTTCAGATCTTATCGTTGTTTCGAGACCTAAGTGGTCCTGATGCCTGGTGCCTCGGATCTCCGGAATGGATGATCTCATGACACGTGTCCCTCTCCAAACGGATGACTCAGATTTACTGTTGGGATTTCGAGACTTTCGAGACCCCGATTCTCATGACCTCAAGAAATTTGATTTCCCGATGGCCAAAATTCCAACTGCTATCCCTCATGCAGCTTCCACCGATCTGATGACTGTCGGGTGGTTGCTCCAGATCTGATGGCCCAGATCCTCTCTTCTGTGTGCTCCTCCTCCAGAGGTTAAATCGTGCGCTACTCCTCCCAATCCAATGGATGATGGGGTTTCTCTCACGAGATCCGACGACTGTCGTTCCTTCTCTGTTTTACGCTTCTTCTGGCGCTCCTCATGGGCATGAACTACCCAACGGTCTAGATCTCTTCTTTCTCCACCTAATCCAGCGGTTCCTATTGCTCCCTTCTGAGCGTCTAAGCTTTCTTCCCAGACTTGGAAGAATTTAAACCTTCCAAAGGCTCCAACCTTGGCTTCCTTTCTTCCCTACGAACTCCTCGACTTGAAGTCTCATTGTGCATATGAAAACGCTTGCTCCTCCTGAGATTTCTTCTTTTGAATCCACACAGGATTCTTCGACTTCTGCGCTCCTCTGCGAAGTCTTTGCACTCAAACCGCTATCTGTCCTAAGCTTATACCATCACTTAGGCCCCGTAGGGACTTTGTCTTCCTTCTCCCTCTAATGGAGAATATGGACGCCTCCTTCTATCCTTTTGCCTCGAGAAACCTAAATGGTCGAGTTCTTTTGGGTATTTAGTAACCCTGTAAAGGCCCCTCAGTGGACTCTTTCTTCACTTCCCGAACTCATAGAGTTATTTCCTTCCGTGCCTATCTACACACTTTCTCGACACCCTTCTGGCGGAGTATTTTTCCTCAGAATTCTCAGCAGTCCTGGGTTTCTTCCGTGCAACCTATGCACTCGCTCGATGCCCTTCTGGCATAGCTTCTCATAATCCTCAATGATTTTGGGCTTCCTCAAACTCTCAACGGAGTTCTTCTCCAACGCAACCCGTGTGTATGCTCAATACCCACTTGGCAAATCTCCTACAAAATCCTCATTGGTTCTATCTGCAACTGTGTCTCAGCCACATAGCCTTGCCTCTTGAGGTGTTCAGCAACCTCAAAGGTCTTTCCTAGAGTTGTTGGTTTCAGTCCTGTGCCTCAGCACGTCTCTGTCTGACTCTTCAAAGTTCAGAAGTGCATCCTCCTGTGCACGGCTATCAGAACCTGAACGTTCTGTCACACCCTCCTCGTGTGAAGCCTCAAAGACCTCAACCTAGAATCAAACGCAACTCTCTGCAATAGCATGATAACAACACACACATACAACATATATATGGAACCCACACAGACATGCCTATAATGACAGAATAATGCAGGAAAAACTGCTCTGTATTAATAATGGAAAATGCCTGTATAATTTACAAGGTGTTCCTAAGCTCTCTCGGCTCCTCTCTACTCTACCTTGTCTAACTCAAAATGAGATCTGAAAATCTCTTTTACCTAAGGGGCTCATTGAGCGCTTCTCTCCAGGTACACCTACCCTATTCAATTACAATGAATGGGGTTGTCTAGTCCAGGATCGGACCTAGATCTCAGCTAATCTACATTAAAGGTTGATCCTATCTAATGCCTGTGCAAAGGCATGGATTTCCTAGCTCAACAGCCTAAGCACATTAAATTACATTCAATACAAATACAAATGAGGCTGTGCCTCCTTTTTTGCATATGAATGCATGCACGCTGACATGGCTAGCTGGATGGCTGGCTGCATGTTGAGATGCTCTTGCATCATACTCCACAGCTGCAAAAATCATGAGCTCCTGGTCATGAGCTTCCTCTGTCATCTATTGGAAATCCCCCTGGATCCCAAACAAATGTGTGGAGTTGTCCATTTGCTCCATCCTCCTGTTGCTGCTGCTTCTGCTACGCTGTTGCTGCTTCCTTCTTCCTGTTCAGCCTCTCCTTACTAACAGTATCTATTGATTCTAACATCATCCTGCTGATCTCCATGATCACCTCATCCAGCTGTTCTAGTGGCTGGTTTTGCTGTTGCAGTCTCCTCAGCTGCAAAAGATTTTGGCCATTGGGAATATCATCATGATCTCCCACGCCTTCCTTATTCATTTCCAAATTTACCTATTGGATGTGCATGCCCTGCACTTTTACCTTCTCTTCTAAGGCTTCCAATTGATCCCACAGATCAACAAAACATGTGTTGTCTGCCTCTTTATCCTCTGCTTCTGCAACCTCCCATGTTGCAGTGTTTTCAGCTGAAATGCTGAATATGTCGAGCCATTCCTCGGAATGCTCGTTTCCTCTTTCTGTTTCTTTTGTTGTCAGCTTCAGTGCTACAACTCTTTCAGCTTGCTGGCTGAAATTATTGAGTTGTTCCTCAGAACACTCATTCTTCCTTTCATCTACTTGGGCAGTCTCAAATGTCTGCTCCAAATCTTCTTCTTCTTTGACTGTGACTGTTTGATGGAAATCAGTCATCATCAACTGTGACTGTTCCCTTGTTGTTGCTGCATTTACAACAGAATTATTTTCCTCCTCTTGGGCAGATGGTAGGAATAATTGTATTCCCCCAATAATCAAGATATCATCCTAATGTTCTTTCACCTCTTCTGTTAGCTGCACCTACTGATCTAAATTCACCTTTGAGCTCACTTGCTCTGTTAGCTCTCCTGGCTGATTCAATTTCACCTTCTTATCCCTGCCCACCTGGCAATATGGGATGCTTCCTCCACTTCCCTGGCAGATTATGAGATCAATTGATCCCATATTCATCAGCAACTCCTACTGATTTAAACTCTCCATTGAGTCCATGAGACTTTCAGACAGTCTTAATTTTTCAACTCTACCCACCTGGCAGTTTAACATGCTTCCGCTGCCCTCCTGGCAGTCTTCGATGCTTTCACTGCCCCCTTGGCAGTCTTCGAGATCTTCATATGATCTCCTTTCATTTCCCAGTTGACAATGCAAAGTTTCCTCATTGTCCTCATGAAAGTTCATGAGATCTTTAGCCGATCTCATTTCTGTTTCCTTGCCCAACTAGCAATTTGAAATTCCCTGACTGTCCTCACGACAGTCTTTGAGACCCTCAACTGATCTCAATCTGTTGCCCTCTTGGAAAAATAGAATTTCTTCTTTTCTTCCCAACTGACAGTGCTTGAGATCATCAGTCGATCCCAATTCATCCCAATCATCATCATCATCATCATCAAGACCTTTTCCAATCTTGGGTTCACATACCTCAACCACCTTCTTATCATGCCGCAGCTTCAATTCGAGCTCAGCTATTTTTTCCAGTATTTCAGTGAGCTCTCTATCCATCCCTGTACGCTTTTCTGCCTTGCTCTTCTTCCCAGCATGCCTATGGCCTTCATTAGCCATGGTGCTATCTCTGTTTTCCTTCCTAGAAAATCTACTGTTGTCACTCCGCGCTAAGAGTTCCACCAGTCTCATCCTGCAGTCTCCTTGACTGTCTATGGATCGTTGCCTACCTACAAACGAGTCCTCACAAAGTCTTTAGTAACTCTGTTTTCTTCCACTCCTTTGTGTGCAAAAAAAATACAAACAAATTCCCCCTCTGATACCACTTAATGTGTATCAGGGTGCTTTCTTCTCCTCTACCTCTTCCTTCCTGAAATATACAAGAAAGAATATCTAGATCTGATACCACTTAATGCAGACGAGTTCCAACGCTACCCCCGCAAGGTTCCTGCACACATGACCTCCTGCTCCCAGGATCGTTCTATTCCTCTCTCTTCTTCTGAGCTGAAGCGGCTCCTTAGATTCCCTACTGGAATCGCTGTGAAAATCCAAGTCCTCGGGTCCTTTCCATTCAATCTACATGGCCTCTGCACATTGACTGTGGTTATCCCCGAGTTTATATCGGGGTTTGGGGTTTCACGACGATTCGCTATCGAGAGTCATAGACCTCTTGAATCCCTGATTCGAGATCAGTACCTTCTCTGCCTTTATCCCTCTGACTAAGCTCTTATCGCATATGACCACTCCTCCATGCTCGTGGCCTTACCTCCTTCCGAGGCTACCCCCATCGGAGTTTCGACACTTGCGATGTCATGGTTCACATGTCCCCGTGACTCACGATTCTTCGATTCACGATGAGCTTCAGCCCCCCCTGGCTAAGCCCTGGTCTACGTGACCATTACCCGTGACCGTAGCCTTATCCCATCGGGGCTATGGGTTTGTGATGCCTCAGTGCATACACTTGTGGGATTCCCGATCATCCAAATCCCGATGCTCCCTTACACTGACAGCTGGCCTCCACTACGCCGTTGTTCTCCTTCACTGTTGTGCTGGCAGCTGGCCCCCACTCATCGGGGTTTTGTGGATCGTGATTTTGAAATGCACAGAACTATTGTCAACGGGATACCCAATTTCCCAATGATCAAAACGCCGATGGCGCCTAATCTTTTGCCACCTGTCCTTGCAGATGGATGGCCCAGATTCCTCCTCGAGATTTTGAGACTTTCGGTGTCCCGACGCCTTGTCCTCTGGACTCGGGATTTTCCGATCGTCGATTTTCCGATGGGCAATCTCCCTGTCGGTTCTCCTTGATGGCGCTAGATGATTACCACGCGTCCCTCAAATGGAAAATCCCGATTACGTTGGGATTTCGAGACTTCTCCTGTCTCGTTTCTCTTGTCCTCGGGAACTCCAATTTCCCGATGCGTCAAACGTCGATGGCGCTTGATCTCTGACACCTGTCCCTCAGATGGACGGTCCAGATCTTATCATTGTTTTGAGACCTAAGTGGTCTCGATGCCTAGTGCCTCGAATCTCCGGAACGGATGATCTAGTGACACGTCTCCCTCTCCAAATGGATGGCTCATATTTTCTCTTGGGATTTCGAGACTTTCGAGATCCCGATTCTCATGACCTCGAGAACTCTGATTTCCCGATGGCCAAAATTCTGACTGCTATCCCTCGTGCAGCTTCCACCGATCTGACAGTTGTCGGGTGGTTTATCCAGATTTGACGGCCCAGATCCACTCTTCTGTGCGCTCCTCCTCCAGAGGTTAAACCGTGTGCTACTCCTCCCAATCCAATGAATGACAGGGTTTATCTCATGAGATCCGACGACTGTCGGTCCTTCTCTGTTGTGCACTTCTTCTGGCGCTCCTCCTGGATGTGAACTACCCAATGGTCTAGATCTCTTCTTTCTCCGCCTGATCCAGTGGTTCCTGTTGCTCCCTTCTGAGCATCTAAGATTTCTTCCTAGACTTGCAAGAATTTAAACCTTCCAAAGGCTCCAACCTTGGCTTCCTTTCTACCCTGCAAACTCCTCGACTTGAAGTCTCACTGTGCGTATGAAAATGCCTGCTCCTCCTGATCTTTCTTCTTTTGAATCTGCACGAGATTCTTCGTCTCCTGTGCTCCTCTGCGAAGTCTTTGCACTCAAATCGCTATCTCTCCTGAGCTTATATCATCACTCAGGCCCCTTAGGGACTTTGTCTTCCTTCTCCCTCTAATGGAAAATATGGACGCCTCCTGCTATCCTTTTGCCTCGAACAACCTAAATGGTCGAGTTCTTATGGGTATTCAACAACCCTGTAAAGGCCCCTTAGCGGGCTCTTTCTTGACTTCCCAAACTCATAGAGTTCTTTCCTTCCGTGCCTATCTGCATGCTTTCTTGACGCCCTTCTGGCGGAGTATCTTTCCTCAGAATGCTCAACAGTCTTGGGTTTCTTCCATGCAACCTATGCACTCGCTCGATGCCCTTCTGGCAGAGCTTCTCAGAATCCTCAGTGATTCTGGGCTTCCTCAAACTCTCAACGGAGTTCTTCTCCAACGCATCCCATGCGTATGCTCAATGCCCACTTGGCAGAGCTCCTAGAGAATCCTTAGTGGTTCTGTCTGCAACTGTGTCTCAGCCACACAGCCTTGCCTCTTGAGGTGTTCAGCAACCTCAAAGGTCTTTCCTGGAGTTGTTGGTTTCAGTCCTGTGCCTCAGCACATCTCTGTCTGACTCCTCAGAGTTCAGAAGTGCATCCTCCTGTGCACGGCTATCAGAACCTCAATGTTCTGTCACACCCTCCTGGTGTGAAGCCTCAAAGACCTCAACCTGAAATCAAATGCAACTCTCTGCAATAGCATGATAACAGCACACACATACAACATATATATGGAACCCACACAGACATGCCTATAATGAAAGAATAATGCAGGAAAAATTGCTCTATATTAATAATGGAAAATGCCTGTATATTTTACAAGGTGTTCCTGAGCTCTCTCGGCTCCTCTCTACTCTACCTTGTCTAACTCAAAATGAGATCTGAAAATCTCTTTTACCTGAGGGGCTCATTGAGCACTTCCCTCCAGGTACACCTACCCTATTCAATTACAATGAATGGGGCTGTCTAGTCCAGGATTGGACCTAGATCTCAGCCAATCTACATTAAAGGTCGATCCTATCTAATGCTTGCGCAAAGGCATGGCTTTCCTGGCTCAACAACCTAATCACATCAAATTACATTCAATACAAATATAAATGAGGCTGTGCCTCCTTTTTTGCATATGAATGCATGCACGCTGACGTGGCTAGCTGGTTGGTTGGCTGTATGGAGAGATGCTCCTGCATCAGAGGTATACCATAAAATCTCATCACCTCTTTTCATCTTCTCTCTGAGATTCACGCTTTCTTCACTTTATCTTTCCTTTGATATTTTTTGTGCCTTCTTCACTTCTAAATCTCTCTTATATTTGCACAGGCCTTAGGTCTAGATCTGCCTCTTCACTTCGCAAGACACTCTTCATCAACAAGTACCTTTTCAAGTGAACCAATCATCATTCTATTTATACTTGTTTATGCTCAAAACTTGTTTAAGTTATTAAGTTGACTTGTGAAACAATTTATAACTAACTTGTCCATTTACAATATATTTTGGGACCACCAGGTCATCAATCCAAATATTCAACATTACACCTGGAATCCCCTTTCCTTTCACAAATTGATCACATCATGGATTAATTTCCTTCGTCTCTGTGATAACAGAGATCGACGGTTCCTTTAAACCAGTTCATATGATGAATGGCGTAGAACCATAGGCTTAACAATTTAAGCGACCCATACATTCTACCCTTTAAAATCTCTTCACCATATAACCAACGACGGTGACCCCATGTTAGGTGAGACGAGCACTTGAGCGTTTATCGATTCAACGGTCACAATTCAATCTCATAAAATCGATGATTGTCAGGGCTTTGGGTCTTCTCCCTTTGGGTCTTCATGACTTAGAACATTTCAAACATCCCGAATATGATATCTTCGAACAGATCAGATGGTTCACATTACATCTTAGAACTAGATCAATGGTTAGATTTAATGCTTACACTCATCCTTCATTGCTTAATCCAATGGCCAGGACTTAATCAAGCAATGAGATGTATGGCCACCTTTTACTCCATGACTTTGTCTATTATTCTTACATTATCCTTTCACTGTATTTTGATCAACAGTTGATAGAACACCTGACATCAGATCAATGGTCAAGATCTCCTTTGGGTCTTCAGACTTTGGATATTTCGAGTCTCAACCCCTTCTTTCCTCCATACATCAATCTTATGGAGCTAACAAACGACTCACACGTGTCCCTCTGGTATTACTGATTGATATCTCCTTGGGTCTTTGGAATTTGTAGATTTCAAATCTCAACCCATTCTTTCCTCTAGAGTGATCACCTACTGATTTAGTCATAAGATGGTGGAGACCGCTTGCTATCAATTAACGTTTTCACTTACACTCTCCTTCCATTGTAGTAGATCAACAGTCGAGAGTGCTCTTGAATTGATCTTCAGATCATACGTCTCATATCCACTTTAGGTCTTTGACATTCCAGACATCAGGACTTTGGGCGAGTACTAGTGGTAAGACTCCCAAAGAAAAACTCTCGAAGTGACATAACTTACTTGCGTCACTTGATAACGTGTCACGAACCAAGTAGCTACCACGTGTCATTTAATTTCATGATTTGCATGTACCTGAAATATTGATTTCAACTTGACACTTTTTGTTTTCTGACTGTGCCACGTGTCCTTGCTGACGTAGACTACTGATGTGGTTTGTCATAGTTTCTTGCTAACAGTGATGTATATCTCCTAATGTGACACATGTTCATCTCCTATATATAATGGTCAGGATAGTATCCGAAGGGTACCTCAGATCAACGGTTGAGAGTAACTTCAGACCTTTGGCCTTCAGGACTTCGAGACTTTTGACATCTCTTAGTGGTGAAACTCCTGAAGCAGTTCTCTCATAGTGATGTAGCTTTCTTACGTCACTTGTTGACATGGCATGAGCCAATTGCCATGTGTATTTGCTGGCATGGTCTGCCGACATGGCTTGTTGTGTGTCCTTGTTGACGTGGTCTTCCATATTCCCTTTTGCTTACGTGTTCTACTGACCAATAGCCCTGATCCAATGTTCCATGTTTTTCCTCCAAATATGATGGTCCTTATTCATTTCAGATTTCTGGGCTTCGAGTATTTCAAGTCTCAAACTATCCTAAGCGTAACCTCCTCACATATTTATACCCAAACTTAAATGTTGTTCGTTGATCATGATCCTAGATCGATGGATTCATCTGTCTACATTGCAACTTCTCTATCTTATCCTATCCTTTCACTCGAACGTGATCTGACGGCTCACATAAATTTAGTTAATCAAATTCTCAATTTATTTTCCCCACCTATCATGTCCTTCCACTTAAAATCGATCCAATGGTTGTGAAGATTCTTGAAGCAGATCAATGGTCGAAACTGATTGTGGAACTACTACATGTGATTTATTTAACTCATCACCCAAACTCCGCAATTGGAAGTTGTGCATTGTTGATGAGTTAACCAAAATCGTTGATCTTCAAAGCTATAATATCGAATGGTCCTGAATAATTGCAGGATTGGAACAAGTGCGATGTTTAATTCTCCTTTCAATCTCTGAAATCTATCCCTGCCATAGATTTGGTGATTGCACATCCGACGGTCATGACTTAATCTGACATAAACTGGTCATTTGTTGGACCAACCACAGTCGTAGATATTTTATGCTATGATATCTGACGATCCAGGAAGATTGCGAGATTGTAACTAGCAAGTAGTTTAATTCTTCTTTCGCTCCCCGCAATTCATCCCTGTTGTTGATCTGGCTTGCAGATCCGACGGTCTTGATTTGAACTGATTTTATTGTGCCATATCTTATGATCTTTTGATATTCATTTGTTAACTTCTCCNACCTTGTCTAACTCAAAATGAGATCTGAAAATCTCTTTTACCTGAGGGGCTCATTGAGCGCTTCCCTCCAGGTACACCTACCCTATTCAATTACAATGAATGGGGCTGTCTAGTCTAGGATTGGACCTAGATCTCAGCCAATCTACATTAAAGGCCGATCCTATCTAATGCTTGCACAAAGGCATGGCTTTCCTGGCTCAACAACCTAATCACATCAAATTACATTCAATACAAATATAAATGAGGCTGCGCCTCCTTTTTTTCATATGAATGCATGCACGTTGACGTGGTTGGCTGGTTGGCTGGCTGCATGGAGAGATGCTCCTGCATCAGAGGTATACCATAAAATCTCATCACCTCTTTTCATCTTCTCTTTGAGATTCACGCCTTCTTCACTTTATCTTTCCTTTGATATTTTTTGTGCCTTCTTCACTTCTAAATCTCTCTTATATTTGCACAGGCCTTAGTTCTAGATCTGCCTCTTCACTTCGCAAGACACTCTTCATCAACAAGTACCTTTTCAAGTGAACCAATCATCGTTCTATTTATACTTGTTTATGCTCAAAACTTGTTTAAGTTATTAAGTTGACTTGTGAAACAATTTATAACTAACTTGTCCATTTACAATATATTTTGGGACCACCAGGTCATCAATCCAAATATTCAACATTACACCTAGAATCCCCTTTCCTTTCACAAATTGATCACATCATGGATCAATTTCCTTCGTCTCTGTGATAACAGAGATCGGCGGTTCCTTTAAACCAGTTCATATGATAAATGGCGTAGAACCACAGGCTTAACAATTTAAGCGACCCATACATTATACCCTTTAAAATCTCTTCACCATATAACCAACGACGGTGACCACATGTTAGGTGAGACGAGCACTTGAGTGTTTATCGATTCAACGGTCACAATTCAATCTCATAAAATCGATGATTGTCAGGACTTTGGGTCTTCTCCTTTTGGGTCTTCATGACTTAGAACATTTCAAACCTCCCAAATATGATATCTTCGAACAGATCAGATGGTTCACATTACATCTTAGAACTAGATCAATGGTTATATTTAATGCTTACACTCATCCTTCATTTCTTAATCCAATGGCCACGACTTAATCAAGCAATGAGATGTATGGCCACCTTTTACTCCATGACTTTGTCTATTATTCTTACATTATCCTTTCACTGTATTTTGATCAACAATTGATAGAACACCTGACATCAGATCGATGGTCAAGATCTCCTTTGGGTCTTCAGACTTTGGATATTTCGAGTCTCAACCCCTTCTTTCCTCCATACATCAATCTTATGGAGCTAACAAATGACTGACACGTGTCCCTCTGGTATTACCGATTGATATCTCCTTGGGTCTTTGGAATTTGTAGATTTCAAATCTCAACCCATTCTTTCCTCTAGAGTGATCACCTACTAATTTAGTCATAAGATGGTGGAGACCGCTTGCTATCAATTAACGTTTTCACTTACACTCTCCTTCCATTGTAGTAGATCAACAGTCGAGAGTGCTCTTGAATTGATCTTCAGATCAGACGTCTCGTATCCACTTCGGGTCTTTGACATTCCAGACATCAGGACTTTGGGCGAGTACTAGTGGTAAAACTCCCAAAGAAAAACTCTCGAAGTGACATAACTTACTTGCGTCACTTGATAACGTGTCACGAACCAAGTAGCTACCACGTGTCACTTAATTTCATGATTTGCATGTACCTGAAATATTGATTTCAACTTGACACTTTTTGTTTTCTGACTGTGCCACGTGTCCTTGATGACGTAGACTACTGATGTGGTTTGTCACAGTTTCTTGCTAACAGTGGCGTATATCTGCTAATGTGACACATGTTCATCTCCTAGATCTAATGGTTAGGATAGTATCCGAAGGGTACCTCAGATCGACGGTTGAGAGTAACTTCAGACCTTTGTCCTTTAGGACTTCGAGACTTTTGACATCTCTTAGTGGTGAAACTCCTGAAGCAGTTCTCTCCTAGTGATGTAGCTTGCTTACGTCACTTGTTGACATGGCATGAGCCAATTTCCTCTTGATGCTTTTCATCATCTAATTATGCCATGTGTATTTGCTGACATGGTCTGCCGACATGGATTGTTGTGTGTCCTTGTTGACGTGGTCTTCCATATTCCCTTTTGCTGACGTGTTCTGCTGACCAATAGCCCTGATCCAATGGTCCATGTTTTTCCTCCAAATACGATGGTCCTTATTCATTTCAGATTTCTGGGCTTCGGGTATTTCAAGTCTCAAACTATCCTGAGCGTAACCTCTGCACATATTTATACCCAAACTTAAATGTTGTTCATCGATCATGATCCTAGACCGATGGCTTCATCTGTCTACATTGCAACTTCTCTATCTTATCCTATCCTTCCACTCGAACGTGATCTGACAGCTCACATAAATTTAGTTAATCAAATTCTCAATTTCTTTTCCCCTCCTATCCTGTCCTTCCACTTAAAATCGATCCAATGGTTGTGAAGATTCTTGAAGCAGATCAACGGTCGACACTGATTGTGGAACTACTACATGTGATTTATTTAACTCATCACCCAAACTCCGCAATTGGAAGTTGTGCATTGTTGATGAGTTAACCAAAATCGTTGATCTTCAAAGCTATAATATCGAATGGTCCTAAATAATTGCAGGATTGGAACAAGTTAGATGTTTAATTCTCCTTTCAATCTCTGAAATCTATCCCTGCCATAGATTTGGTGATTGCACATCCGACGGTCATGATTTAATCTGACGTAAACTGGTCATTTGTTGGACCAACCACAGTCGTAGATATTTTATGCTATGAGATCTGACGATCCAGGAAGATTGCGAGATTGTAACTAGCAAGTAGTTTAATTCTTCTTTCGCTCCCCGCAATTCATCCCTATTGTTGATGTGGCTTGCAGATCCGACGGTCTTGATTTGAACTGATTTTATTGTGCCATATCTTATGAGCTTTTGATATTCATTTGTTAACTTCTCCTTAGCTTTAATCTTTGTTTGACATCAATCATTATATACTATTTGACTTCTCGTCCAAAGTTTATTTTGAAATTCATTGCGCCATCTCTTCTGAGCTTTGATCTTCATTCGCTAGCCCTCCTGATCTTTTATCATAGGAACATTGTTGATCCTATAGTGATCAAACATAATCACAAATTTATTCATATTGTTCGTTCCTCCTCTTGAGATTGTGATTTTGATCTTTGCATACTCTTTGACATCTTCTGCAAACTGATATGTTGTTGACATCAATGAAAATATTATATGTGGTAATTCATCATTAGCAAAAGATCATCACATTAACTATTGACATCAATGAAAATATATCCAACAATCTCACCCTTTGTCATTGATGGGAACACACTANTGTGCCATATCTTATGATCTTTTGATATTCATTTGTTAACTTCTCCTTAGCTTTAATCTTTGTTTGACATCAATCATTATATACTATTTGACTGGTCGTCCAAAGTTTCTTTTTAAATTCATTGCGCCATCTCTTCTGAGCTTTGATCTTCATTCGCTAACCCTCCTGAGCTTTTATCATAGGAACATTGTTGATCCTATAGTGATCAAACATAATCACAAATATCTTCATATTGTTCGTTCCTCCTCTTGAGGTTGTGATTTTGATCTTTGCATACTCTTTGACATCTTCTGCAAACTGATATGTTGTTGACATCGATGAAAATATTATATGTGGTAATTCATCATTAGCAAAAGATCATCACATTAACTATTGACATCAATGAAAATATATCCAACAATCTCACCCTTTGTCATTGATGGGAACACACTAACTTCATATACAAAACTCCCCCTGTGATGATGTTTTATTCTTATGAAGTTTTTATGCTTTCCCCTTATGAATTTTTCTCTCCCCCTTTGACATCAATGGAAAAGGGTTTTTGCTCCTGTGATTAAGATCTATATGTTACCGAACAGAGTCTAAAATTGGGTAACTCTTTCTGCAGTCATGTTCTGCCTATCATAGATGAATGACTCCCCCTGTCAATATTCTCTCTTTCTTCTTCTAAATACTCTCCCCCTTTGTTTCTGAAAAGGTATCTCTTCCTGACAAGGTTTCTTTCCTTGTTAATTTACTAACTTCTTATCTTAGTTGATTGGGATTTTTTTGTTTCAAATGAGTAGTCTTCTTGATACAAATTTTTGTAGTGATCGAGTCTTTTCAAAACTTAATCTAATTACTTTCTTATTTACTAACCAAAACTTCCCTTGAGTTTTACTAACTGTTCTCCCCCTTTGTTTCTAAAAAGGGTGTATTTTTCTGACAGGGTTTCTCCTCTTGTTATCTCTATAAGATGTCATGTACCTCATTTTGTACATCAGAATGTTTCTCCTACAAATGTTGTTGTCCTACTGGAACACTGCACAATTGTAGCTCATCATACTCAGACAACTCTTGGATCTTCCCATTGATTCTCATCAGTCTCTAACGAAATGTATCCGTCTTTATCCAAGATGCTTATTTATTGGTCATTGCTCTAAAGTTGTCTGAGACAACTTTATACTATGCTTGTTAGATGACTGAAATTCTTTTTGCAACAATTAACTTCACTCATGTTCACTTTTTTAGTCTTTTCTACCCACATCTGTGAGTGTCCTAGTTTCTTGAAATTTGTTCTTTGATCTTCTATTATTGTAGCTTCATTTTTCTTCCATGTTCGATTTAATTCTCTTGTTGTATTGTATGAAGTATTTCTCATTGATTGTTTTCTTGATTTCCAACAGTTATAGGCTTTGTGGCCATATCCACCATAACTATAGTATCTCATAGTGTAACAATGTGCAGCAGTATGTCCAATATGATTGCAGTTCCAACATCTTATACTATAGTTGAACCCACCAAATTATTTTCTTCCATGATGCCTACAATCCAAGGCTTTATGACCATATTCATTACAAGAAAAAATAATTGTTAAAGACACTCTCATACCTTCTATGATTCATCCATGAAGGTGTCTCTCTTCTAAACTTGCTTTAAGGTATATGAATAACTTCTGGATGTCTTCCTTGATCTGATCTTCTAAATTTTGTATCATTTCTTTTATTCTTTGAATGTGAAGAAACTGAGTCATGTGTGCTATCACTTTTTACAAATGAAGGAGTTGTTTCAGACCTGTCTTCATCCTTTACAACTGAAGGAACTGTGTCAGACCTATTTTCACCTTTTACAAATGAAGGACCTGCATCAGATTTCTTAGGAGTCTGATTTCTTCCTTATTGTATCCAAGACCGGATTTATCATTTGGTGATCTCTGAATATACAAGATCTCATCCAGGGTCATGGAGTTGTTCAAGAACTTGATTTGGGTGTCTAACTTCTAAACCTTCTTTCTAAGATTAACAACTTCTGCGTCCAGCTCATGACAGGATTCTTCCTTTTTTTCTAACTAGTTCCTTACTACCTCCTCTCTCCTTTTGTCTTCTTCAAGTTGGATTTTAATATTAACATTGCTTTCCCTTAGTTATTTTAGATCTGCAAGTTTTTTTCTTGGTTCATCATCTTCCTTCTTTTCTTCTTTTGCTTGACTGATTTCATTTTTCAGTCTCTCGAATTCCTCTTCCTTTGCTTGACTGATTTCATTTTTTAGTCTCTCAATTTCATCTTCTGTTTTTTTTTGTTAGATCAACAACTTTTGTTTTCAATCTTTTGATCTCTTCTTCTTTGTTTTCTAACTGAATATTTTGCTCATATATGATTTCTTCATTGTCTTTGAGCATTTCTTTTATTTCCAGGATATGTTTCTGATTTCTACGCTCATCATATTCCTTCTCCTTTTTTGTTACTTGACTAATCTCTTTCTTCATCTTCTCGATCTCCTCTTATTTATCTTTTAACTGATTGTCCTGCCCATATATTATCTTTTCATTGTCCTTGAGCATTTCCTTTATTTCCAAGACATTATTTTCACTCTTTTCAAGAAATTTTTTTGTGTAGTCATGAAGAAAGCTATAATATGATTCATTATGGTCATAGAGGTATTCACAGAGAGTCCAATCAACATTTTGTTTGGCCATTCATAGTTCTTATTTTTCTTCTTCCATGGTGTTGTAACAAATATTGAAATTTTGGCTTTCAGTCACTTAGGAGAATGAATGGAAGCATTTGCAGTGGAACGACCACATACACCGAGCATTAAGCCACATGGTGAAAAATCTCACGAGTCCGNCCCTGTGATGATGTTTTCTTCTTATGAAGTTTTTATGCTTTCCCCTTATGAATTTTTCTCTCCCCCTTTGACATCAATGGAAAAGGGTTTTTTCTCCTGTGATTAAGCTCTATATGTTACCGAACAGAGTCTAAACTTGGGTAACTCTTTCTGCAGTCATGTTCTGCCTATCATAGATGAATGACTCCCCCAGTCAATATTTTTTCTTTCTTCTTCTAAATACTCTCCCCCTTTGTTTCTGAAAAGGTAGCTCTTCCTAACAAGGTTTCTTTCCTTGTTAATTTACTAACTTCTTATCTTAGTTGATTGGGATTTTTTTGTTTCAAATGAGTAGTCTTCTTGATACAAATTTTTGTACTGATCGAGTCTTTTCAAAACTTAATCTAATTACTTTCTTATTTACTAAACAAAACTTCCCTTGAGTTTTTACTAACTGTTCTCCCCCTTTGTTTCTAAAAAGGGTGTCTTTTCCTGACAGGGTTTCTCCTCTTGTTATCTCTATAAGATGTCATGTACCTCATTTTGTACATCAGAATGTTTCTCCTACAAATGTTGTTGTCCTACTAGAACACTGCACAATTGTAGCTCATCATACTCAGACAACTCTTGGATCTTCCCATTGATTCTCATCAGTCTCTAACCAAACGTATCCGTCTTTATCCAAGATGCTTATTTATTGGTCATTGCTCTAAAGTTGTCTGAGACAACTTTATACTATGCTTGTTAGATGACTGGAATTCTTTTTGCAACAATTAACTTCACTCATGTTCACTTGTTTAGTCTTTTCTACCCACATCTGTGAGTGTCCTGGTTTCTTGAAATTTGTTCTTTGATCTTCTATTACTGTAGCTTCATTTTTTTTCCATGTTCCATTTAATTCTCTTGTTGTATTGTATGAAGTATTTCTCATTGATTGTTTTCTTGATTTCCAACAGTTATAGGCTTTGTGGCCATATCCACCATAACTATAGTATCTCATAGTGTAACAATGTGCAGCAGTATGTCCAATATGATTGCAGTTCCAACATCTTATACTATAGTTGAACCCACCAAATTATTTTCTTCCATGATGCCTACAATCCAAGGCTTTATGACCATATTCATTACAAGAAAAAATAATTGTTAAAGACACTCTCATACCTTCTATGATTCATCCATGAAGGTGTCTCTCTTCTAAACTTGCTTTAAGGTATATGAATAACTTCTGGATGTCTTCCTTGATCTGATCTTCTAAATTTTGTATCATTTCTTTTATTCTTTGAATGTGAAGAAACTGAGTCATGTGTGCTATCACTTTTTACAAATGAAGGAGTTGTTTCAGACCTGTCTTCATCCTTTACAACTGAAGGAACTGTGTCAGACCTATTTTCACCTTTTACAAATGAAGGACCTGCATCAGATTTCTTAGGAGTCTGATTTCTTCCTTATTGTATCCAAGACCGGATTTATCATTTGGTGATCTCTGAATATACAAGATCTCATCCAGGGTCATGGAGTTGTTCAAGAACTTGATTTGGGTGTCTAACTTCTAAACCTTCTTTCTAAGATTAACAACTTCTGCGTCCAGCTCATGACAGGATTCTTCCTTTTTTTCTAACTAGTTCCTTACTACCTCCTCTCTCCTTTTGTCTTCTTCAAGTTGGATTTTAATATTAACATTGCTTTCCCTTAGTTATTTTAGATCTGCAAGTTTTTTTCTTGGTTCATCATCTTCCTTCTTTTCTTCTTTTGCTTGACTGATTTCATTTTTCAGTCTCTCGAATTCCTCTTCCTTTGCTTGACTGATTTCATTTTTTAGTCTCTCAATTTCATCTTCTGTTTTTTTTTGTTAGATCAACAACTTTTGTTTTCAATCTTTTGATCTCTTCTTCTTTGTTTTCTAACTGAATATTTTGCTCATATATGATTTCTTCATTGTCTTTGAGCATTTCTTTTATTTCCAGGATATGTTTCTGATTTCTACGCTCATCATATTCCTTCTCCTTTTTTGTTACTTGACTAATCTCTTTCTTCATCTTCTCGATCTCCTCTTATTTATCTTTTAACTGATTGTCCTGCCCATATATTATCTTTTCATTGTCCTTGAGCATTTCCTTTATTTCCAAGACATTATTTTCACTCTTTTCAAGAAATTTTTTTGTGTAGTCATGAAGAAAGCTATAATATGATTCATTATGGTCATAGAGGTATTCACAGAGAGTCCAATCAACATTTTGTTTGGCCATTCATAGTTCTTATTTTTCTTCTTCCATGGTGTTGTAACAAATATTGAAATTTTGGCTTTCAGTCACTTAGGAGAATGAATGGAAGCATTTGCAGTGGAACGACCACATACACCGAGCATTAAGCCACATGGTGAAAAATCTCACGAGTCCGGGTTTTTTTCATCGGGGATTTGGCCGATGCAGATATCGTAGTAACTATAGCCCCGATCCCCAAATTCACTAAATTATTAAAGGATAAGCTAGGTTAATTAAAGAACAAGAAAGATTAATGTTGACAAGTGTCATCGGGATTTCATGACTCGAGCTGCCTTCTTGCTTTAAGTTTCAGGTTTGTGATTTTCGAAACCCTGAAAGCCTATGTTTTAATCATGCTTAATCATAAAGCTAAGAGTTTTTTAACTTTTATTCAATTCCATCACAATTTCGTGATTTAAGATTTCTCGTGTCAAGTGTTATCGAAGTACTGACACTTAAATCCATGAAAGGTTAAAGATTAATTGCTAATTGTGATTAATTAAGAGATTAAGACAAATGATTATTGCCTAATTAATCCCATCTTGATTTCATGATTATGGATTCCTTTCATGTCATAACTCTTGAATACATGATACCCAAAACCCCGAAACCCAAAAACCCGAAATCAGGACTCCAGTCATATGCAAAAAATGGCCTTGGGAAAAAAAAACATTTTTGTCAACCCTAGGGAGGCAATTTTATGCATTTGAATAGTCGATCAACATCTATAGATCCTAATATTTCCATTGGTTTCTTCAGAATTTCATTTGTATATTTTGAAGGTAGTCAAAATTCTCCCACAAGATGAGGTTCATTTTCAGAAATGTGGCATTTTTTACTATGTTGAGACATCATTTTCAAATGATGATTCTGAGCGACTGGAGGATCATTTTGAGAAATGGTAGGATTTTTTTGTGCCTAACACATCAAGTATCAAAATACTCTCTCATTTTTCCTACAGGTGTCATGGATTGGGAGAATCGAATCCATCTCCGAGCCCTAATTTTCGGATCTCATATTTTCCTATTTTGACACATGTTTGTAAAATGCAGATATGAGGCAAATGAAAACTGATCTCAGGGAAATGAGAGACATTTTTTCTGAGAATGAATAGATGCACAAAATCCTCTTTCATTTTATACACATATGTCTCTATTCAAGAGATACAGATTCGTAACCGCAACCCTAGTTTTCGGTAGTTTGGCCCATTTTCTATGGCAGAATGTTTCAAGAATTGGTTGTAACTATTGTTGTCTTTTAGATTAGAGAGGATTTCAACATCAATACATATATGAGGAATATTTGTAAAAGAGGGGGAGAGGAGTAGTACTCCTGGGTTGTAACACTTGTTATCATGTTTAATAAAAGAGTGCAGAGCATTTTCAATCTATAATGGAGATTGTTGTGATTTTGTTTGCAAAGAATGTCTTATTGCTTTGTTTTCACATCATTTCACTTGGTTTTATTTCCATTTGCTTCCCAATTTGTAACTGTGTTTGTAATGGAATTCATTTGTTTGTTAGATGCTCTGTTGTTGGACATGTTATAGGTTGTTTCTTGCAGAGATATGAAGGTTCAAAATTCATCTTTGCTAGATGCTCTGTCCCAACTATATATTTCCACTGATTTATTCTTGGAATTCACTCATTTCTAAGTGCTCCTTGCATTTTGATATGTTTTCTCTTTATTCTGTTTCCATACATTTTATAAATCCTTCCCTCTATAATCATCTTCTGTCTCGCATCTTCTCCATTGATTTCCATTACCAAAACACTCTTATTACTTGCTTGATCATTTGACTCCATGCCCAATGGACTACTTTCCGGTCCAACCCATCAACCCTAAAAACCCAAAACTTTTTGTTACCCACAGATCTGCCCACTNATTTAATTCTCTTGTTGTATTGTATGAAGTATTTCTCATTGATTGTTTTCTTGATTTCCAACAGTTATAGGCTTTGTGGCCATATCCACCATAACTATAGTATCTCATAGTGTAACAATGTGCAGCAGTATGTCCAATATGATTGCAGTTCCAACATCTTATACTATAGTTGAACCCACCAAATTATTTTCTTCCATGATGCCTACAATCCAAGGCTTTATGACCATATTCATTACAAGAAAAAATAATTGTTAAAGACACTCTCATACCTTCTATGATTCATCCATGAAGGTGTCTCTCTTCTAAACTTGCTTTAAGGTATATGAATAACTTCTGGATGTCTTCCTTGATCTGATCTTCTAAATTTTGTATCATTTCTTTTATTCTTTGAATGTGAAGAAACTGAGTCATGTGTGCTATCACTTTTTACAAATGAAGGAGTTGTTTCAGACCTGTCTTCATCCTTTACAACTGAAGGAACTGTGTCAGACCTATTTTCACCTTTTACAAATGAAGGACCTGCATCAGATTTCTTAGGAGTCTGATTTCTTCCTTATTGTATCCAAGACCGGATTTATCATTTGGTGATCTCTGAATATACAAGATCTCATCCAGGGTCATGGAGTTGTTCAAGAACTTGATTTGGGTGTCTAACTTCTAAACCTTCTTTCTAAGATTAACAACTTCTGCGTCCAGCTCATGACAGGATTCTTCCTTTTTTTCTAACTAGTTCCTTACTACCTCCTCTCTCCTTTTGTCTTCTTCAAGTTGGATTTTAATATTAACATTGCTTTCCCTTAGTTATTTTAGATCTGCAAGTTTTTTTCTTGGTTCATCATCTTCCTTCTTTTCTTCTTTTGCTTGACTGATTTCATTTTTCAGTCTCTCGAATTCCTCTTCCTTTGCTTGACTGATTTCATTTTTTAGTCTCTCAATTTCATCTTCTGTTTTTTTTTGTTAGATCAACAACTTTTGTTTTCAATCTTTTGATCTCTTCTTCTTTGTTTTCTAACTGAATATTTTGCTCATATATGATTTCTTCATTGTCTTTGAGCATTTCTTTTATTTCCAGGATATGTTTCTGATTTCTACGCTCATCATATTCCTTCTCCTTTTTTGTTACTTGACTAATCTCTTTCTTCATCTTCTCGATCTCCTCTTATTTATCTTTTAACTGATTGTCCTGCCCATATATTATCTTTTCATTGTCCTTGAGCATTTCCTTTATTTCCAAGACATTATTTTCACTCTTTTCAAGAAATTTTTTTGTGTAGTCATGAAGAAAGCTATAATATGATTCATTATGGTCATAGAGGTATTCACAGAGAGTCCAATCAACATTTTGTTTGGCCATTCATAGTTCTTATTTTTCTTCTTCCATGGTGTTGTAACAAATATTGAAATTTTGGCTTTCAGTCACTTAGGAGAATGAATGGAAGCATTTGCAGTGGAACGACCACATACACCGAGCATTAAGCCACATGGTGAAAAATCTCACGAGTCCGTGTTTTTTTTCATCGGGGATTTGGCCGATGCAGATATCGTAGTAACTATAGCCCCGATCCCCAAATTCACTAAAGTATTAAAGGATAAGCTATGTTAATTAAATAACAAGAAAGATTAATGTTGACAAGTGTCATTGGGATTTCACGACTCGAGCTGCCTTCTTGCTTTAAGTTTCAGGTTTGTGATTTTCGAAACCCTGAAAGCCTGTGTTTTAATCATGATTAATCATAAAGCTAAGAGTTTTTTAACTTTATTCAATTCCATCACAATTTTGCGATTCAAGATTTCTCGTGTCAAGTGTTATCGAAGTACTGACACTTAAATCCATGAAAGGTTAAAGATTAATTGCTAATTGTGATTAATTAAGAGATTAAGACAAATTATTATTGCCTAATTAATCCCATCTTGATTTCATGATTATGGATTCCTTTCATGTAATAACTCTTGAATACATGATACCCAAAACCCCGAAACCCAAAAACCCGAAATCAAGACTCCATTCATATGCAAAAAATGGCCTTGGAAAAAAAAAACATTTTTGTCAACCCTAGGGAGGCAATTTTATGCATTCAAATAGTCGATCAAAATCTATAGATCCTAATATTTCCATTGGTTTCTTCAGAATTTCATTTGTATATTTTAAAGGCAGTCAAAATTATCCCACAGGATGAGGTTCGTTTTCAGAAATGTGGCATTTTTTACTATGTTGAGACATCATTTTCAAATGATGATTCTGAGCGACTCGAGGATCATTTTGAGAAATAGTAGGATTTTTTTGTGCCTAACACATCAAGTATCAAAATCCTCTCTCATTTTTCCTATAGGTGTCATGGATTGGGAGAATCGAATCCATCTCTGAGCCCTAATTTTCGGATCTCATATTTTTCTAT
Source organism: Picea glauca (assembly GCA_000966675.3). Lineage (NCBI taxonomy): Eukaryota > Viridiplantae > Streptophyta > Pinopsida > Pinales > Pinaceae > Picea > Picea glauca. Next base: position 188,374 of record JZKD02S0364350.1, on the reverse strand, counting down.
TTTGACACATGTTTGTAAAATGCAGATATGAGGCAAATGAAAACTGATCTCAGGGAAATGAGAGACATTTTTTCTGAGAATGAATAGATGCACAAAATCCTCTTTCATTTTATACACATATGTCTCTATTCAAGAGATACAGATTCGTAACCGCAACCCTAGTTTTCGGTAGTTTGGCCCATTTTCTATGGCAGAATGTTTCAAGAATTGGTTGTAACTATTGTTGTCTTTTAGATTAGAGAGGATTTCAACATCAATACATATATGAGGAATATTTGTAAAAGAGGGGGAGAGGAGTAGTACTCCTGGGTTGTAACACTTGTTATCATGTTTAATAAAAGAGTGCAGAGCATTTTCAATCTATAATGGAGATTGTTGTGATTTTGTTTGCAAAGAATGTCTTATTGCTTTGTTTTCACATCATTTCACTTGGTTTTATTTCCATTTGCTTCCCAATTTGTAACTGTGTTTGTAATGGAATTCATTTGTTTGTTAGATGCTCTGTTGTTGGACATGTTATAGGTTGTTTCTTGCAGAGATATGAAGGTTCAAAATTCATCTTTGCTAGATGCTCTGTCCCAACTATATATTTCCACTGATTTATTCTTGGAATTCACTCATTTCTAAGTGCTCCTTGCATTTTGATATGTTTTCTCTTTATTCTGTTTCCATACATTTTATAAATCCTTCCCTCTATAATCATCTTCTGTCTCGCATCTTCTCCATTGATTTCCATTACCAAAACACTCTTATTACTTGCTTGATCATTTGACTCCATGCCCAATGGACTACTTTCCGGTCCAACCCATCAACCCTAAAAACCCAAAACTTTTTGTTACCCACAGATCTGCCCACTGTTAAGCCTATTGAATATCTTGTTGTGACATATTTTCAAGAGATCCCTCTCGGGTTGGAAGGGGCTGTCTCCAATCAAAAGTGGTTCGAGGTTATCTCATAATTTACTTGCATGCAACCCAAGTCAAGTACGAGTGACAAAATTTATTTCATTTAAAATGTGTTAAGTCTTGGCTCTATTACAACCTAGAACCAACTCTTGTGACAACATTTTCTAGCGTCATTGTCGGGGACGGAGGAAAGAAGTTATATTCTGTGGGTTACAAAAAAAAGTTCAGATCTATTTCTTGATGGTGAACAAGGGATAGGAATTCAATTGGTTGTGATCATTCACCTGGTGACTCCTTGGTTTGAAGACTCTACATGATTCACTAGCAACTCCATTGGTCTCAAAATGTTGGATTCGTTCATCGCTTGGATTGCTGCAAGGTTTTCTCCTCTAGACTTTGCAAATGTTTATGGTTTTTCAAATAGTGTTCCAAACATTAAAGTTTGGGAATATGTCCTTCCTAAATTTGGAAAATATGCAGACGACGATCTCGCCCAACACTTGTTATAATTCCACAAGCTCATGGACGAATTAAATATACATCATGAAGATGTCCTCATGAAACTGTTTATGTTTTCATTTGAAAGAGATGCTAGACTCTGGTATAAATCTTTACTTCATTCCAGTATTCCTTCCTTGAAAGATTTTAACATACTTTTTCATAAACATTGTAAAAGAATTTATTCAGCTGAAATACTTTTTGAAGATTGTTGTAATATAGAATTTATAAGACAAACAGATCAAACACATYTTCTTGAAGAGGAGGAAGGAAAATCAGAAATTTCTCAAGTCGATGAAGATAATCAGTATGAAGAAKAGTTGGCTGATAAAAAAGTAGGATATGATAGCTCTTGTGATCACATTCAWGAAGAAGATACTCAACATCATGGTCAACATGYAGAAGAGAAAGAAAACAATAGTTGYTTGATCCATAAATTGCATAGACCACMTCCTCCTTTAAAAGAAGAAGAGATAKATTTTCTCCTAAAYAGTCATGTTTCAAYCCCTRCTTACATAGATCTGCATCATTCACATAGTCCTAAACATGTGAGTGAAACTTCTTCTATTACTGAAAATGAAAATCTAAGTTTAAATCATGACAACCATGGAACTTTAGAGGAAGTTAGTAAACCAATTTATGATGATGATTTCCAGCCAGAGGATCATCTTGTAGACACTATTTTGTTTCATGAAGAAGATAGGGTTGTCATGTTTAATAACCTTGAAGAATGTTTTTTGTTCGAAGATACTTTAGACTATGATTTGGAGGAGTGTGAATCTGAGATAGATAGATTCATGAATAATATTCCTAGCATTTGTCTGACTGATGACACTCCTAAGTTATCTTATGAACCTGTTTATGATGAATATCCTTAAGAACAAGAACATCAGATTTATTTTTCATCACACATGAAAATTTACAACAATCCTCCTTTGTTTGATGAATGTGGTGAAAGTGTTTCTAAAGATGATGAGCAACAAGAAACTTTGGTTCAACAGGAAATAAATCAACAACATCATGAAAGAGATCAGCCCATGTATGACTCCTACCAAGAATATCTTTAGATAGCAAGTGAAGGAAATAAGGAGGGGTTACTGAAAAAATTGATCTCTCCTCCATGTTTAACAACCATTGAGAAACAAAAAAGTAAGTTTCAATGTGACATTTTTGCACCAGTGGAAGAAAAAATCAGCAGTGGACAAAGTGCACAAAAACATTTCAGACAGCTTGCCCAACAAGAGCAAGAATGGATTAATTGTGAAAGTGGTATATCTCTTCCCTTCTACGATCCAGTAGAAGTTTATATGGAGTCAAAATGGGGGACTGAATTTTTTATTTCCAACTTCTTGAAGTCTGAATTTCAAAACTATAAGTACCTGCTCCTAGGGTATGTTTTGAAATTTGTAACTACTCCTGTCATCCTTTTTCTCAAATATGGAATTATAATTAAGTTTGTTAGTCGAATACTCGCTTGGTTGATTTTTAAGTTTTCCTATACTTGAACAAAGCAGTGATATCAGTTAGAGTAGGTGATGTATATAAATAAGATCGACTTTGAGCACTAGAGTACAACAATGGTTTTCAGTATGTTTCCAATTTAGTTTTGAATCCAGTATGGTTTTTTTTAAAGCATTATGACTCCATAGCCCAACGAATGCATAAGTAGTTTTTTGTTTCGGAAAGGTGCAAGTAAAGCGACAGAGTTCAGAGTTTGATAAGGATGATTTCAGGTCACCCAATGGATGAAGGAATGTGGTCTACTGTTCTTGGTACTTTGCAGGAAAGCACCATCCCTATATGGAGCCTCTTTTGTAACAAATATTGAAATTTTGGCTTTCGGTCACTTAGGAGAATGAATGGAAGCATTGGCATTGGAACGATTGCATACACCGAGAATTAAGCCACATGGATAAAAAGATCACGAGTCCAAGTTTTTTGTCGTCAGGGATTTGGCCAATGCAGATATCCTAATAATTACAGCCCCAATCCATGAATTCACTAAATTATTAAAGGATAAGTCGGGTTAATTAAAGAATAAGAAAGATTGATGTTGACAAGTCTCATCGGGATTTTGCGACTCGAGCTGCCTTCGTGCTTTAAGTTTCAAGTTTTCAATTTATGAAACCCCAAAAGCCTATGTTTTAATCATGCTTAATCACAAAGCTAAGAGTGTTTTAATTTTTAATCAATCCCATCACAATTTCATGATTCAGGATTCCTTGCATCAAGTGTTATCAAAGTCCCGACACTTAAATCCATGAAAGGTTAAAGATTAATTGTTAATCGTGATTAATTGAGATATTAAGACAAATGATTATCGCCTAATTAATACCATCATGATTTCAAAATTTGGGATTCCTTTAATGTCATAACTCTTGAAGACATGATACCCAAAACCCCGAAACCCGAAAACCCGAAATCGGGACTCCAGTGATATGCAAAAAACGGCCTTGGGAAACAAAAAGAAACCATTTTTCTCATCCTTGGGGATGCCATTTATGTGTTTGAATAGTCAATAGACATCTACAGATCCTAATATTTCCATTGGTTTCTTCAAAATTTCATTTGGAGCTTTTGAAGGCAGTCAAAATTCCCACTCAAGATGAGGTTCGTTTTCAGAAATGTGGCATTTTTTACTGTGTTGAGTCATCATTTTCAAATGATGATTTTGAGCGAATGGAGGATCATTTTGAGAAATGGTTGGATTTTTTTGTGCGTAACACATCGAATAAAAAATACTCTCTTAGTTTTCCTACAACTTTCATGGATTGGGAGAATCGAATCCATCTCCGAGCCCTAATTTTCCATCTCATATTTTCCCGTTTTGACACATGTTTGTAAAATACAGATATGAGGCAAATGAAAATGGATCTCAGGGAACTGAGAGAGGTTTTTTCTCAGAATAAATAGATTCACAAAAGTCTCTTTCAGTTTATACACATATGTCTCTCTTCGAGAGATACAGAGCTGTAACCGTAGCCCTAGTTTTTGGCAGTTTGGCCCATTCTCTATGGCAGAAAGTTTCAAGAATTGGTTGTAACTGTTGTTATATTTTAGATTGGAGAGGATTTCGACCTCAATACATATATGAGGAATATTTTTAAAAGAGGGGGAGAGGAGTAGTAATCATGGGTTGTAGCACTTGTTATCATGTTTAATAAAAGAGTGCAGAGTGTTTTCGATCTATATCAGATATTCTTGTGATTTTGTTTGCAAAGAATGTATTATTACTTCATTTTCACATCATTTCACTTGGTTTTATTTCCATTTGCTTCCCGATTTGTAATTGTGTTTGCAACGGAATTCATTTGTTTTTTAGATGATTTGTTGTTGGACAGGTTATAGGTTGTTTCTTGCAGAGATATGAAGGTTCAGAATTCATCCTTGCTATATGCTATGTCCCAACTATCTCTTTCCACTAATTTATTATTGGAATTCACTCATTGCTAAGTGTTCCTTGTATTTTGATATGTTTTGTCTTTATTCTGCTACCATACTTTTTATAAATCCTTCCCTCTGTAATCAGCTTCTATCTTGCCTCTTCTCTATGGATTTCCATTTCCTAAACACTCTTATTACTTTCTTGATCAGTTGACTCCATGCCCAATGGACTACTTTCCAGTCCAACCCATCAACCCTAAAAACCCAAAACTTCATGTTACCCACAGATCTACCCACTGTTAAGCCTATTGAATATCCTATTGTGACATATTTTTGAGAGATCCCTCTCGGGTTGGAAGGGGCAGTCTCCAATCAAAAGTGGTTCGAGGTTATGTCGGAATTTACTTGCATGCAACCCAAGACAAGTCTGAGTGACACAATTTATTTCATTTAAAATGTGCTAAGGCTTGGCTCTATTACAGCCTAGAACCAACTCTTGCGACAACACATGGGATAAATGCTAATAGAACATTCATTTATTGTATCTAAGTCTTCTTATTCAAAATATTTTGGAGAGTCCTTACCTTTTTTGATGGTTGATTCTTCATCTTCATCCTTGATAGGAATGTCTTTTGTGTCTTTAGTTTTGATTTGATACATCTTTTCTAACTTCAGCCATAAGTCCTTGGTGGATGTGCATATTCCTATGCTTTCCTTGACTATATTTGATAATCCATTGAGAATAATACTCAATTCCACTTGATTATTCTTCCTTGCTCTTATTTGGACTGTAATCTTGGATAGATTCTTTGATGTAGTTAAGTCCCAGGGATTTCTTACTATTGAATTCCAAAATTCAAATCCTTTTGACTTCAAATATTGTTTCGTATTTTATCTCCATGAATAATAATATGTTCCATCAAATAAGGGAGCTTCAATTGCGGAGAGAACCATATGTCCACCCATTTCTTCAGGATCTATCTTCTAGTTGTTAAACTATGTTTTGAAGGAACTCGCTTTGATACCAATTATTGAACGCATCGCCCACACTAAGAGGGGGGTGTGAATTAGTGTGTGGACTACTCTAACTTTTTCTTCTCATGGGTTAGAAGTTAAAACATATTTGAACAGATTAAGAACAGTGAAATCATAATCACAAAGGACACAGAAGATACCATATGTTTGTATATAATTTATATGAATATATCTAAATATAATAATAAATATTTTCCCAGCACCAACTGAAGTAAGGTGGACCAACTCCTCTGAGAGCACCAACTCTCAGGAAAGACTCATCTTGCTGCAAGACCCATCTTGTTGATAGAACGCAGTCTATCCAACCAGAGTTCAACCAACTCTAGTAGCAATGATTCATTATTGAATCAATTCTATCTCATGATCAGAGGTATACCATAAATGCTCATCACTTATTTTCATCTTCTCTCTGAGATTCACTTCTTCTTCTCTTTATCTTTCCTATGATATTTTTTACACCTTCTTCACTTCTACATATCTCTTATATTTGCACGGACCTCAATTCTAGATCCACCTCTTCACTTCACAAGTGACTCTTCATCCACAAGCACCTTTTCAAGTGAACCAATCATGGTTGTATTTATACTTGTTTATTCTCAAAACTTGTTTAATTTATTGAGCCGAATTGTGGAANTAGAACCAACTCTTGCGACAACACATGGGATAAATTCTCACAGAACATTCAGTTATTGTATCTGAGTCTTCTTCTTCAAAATATTTTGGAGAGTCCTTACCTTTTTTGATGGTTGATTCTTCATCTTCATCCTTGATAGGAATGCCTTTTGTGTCTTTAGTTTTGATTTGATACATCTTTTCTAACTTCATCCATAAGTCCTTGGTGGATGTGCATATTCCTATGCTTTCCTTGACCGTATTTGATAATCCATTGAGAATAATACTCAATGCCACTTCATTGTTCTTCCTTTCTCTTATTTGGACTGTAATCTTGGATAGATTCTTTGATGTAGTTAAGTCCCAGGGATTTCTTACTATTGAATTCCAAAATTCAAATCCTTTTGACTTCAAATATTGTTTCGTATTTTCTCTCCATGAATAATAATATGTTCCATCAAATAAGGGAGCTTCAATTGCGGAGAGAGCCATATGTCCACCCATTTCTTCAGGATCTATCTTCTAGTTGTTAAACTATGTTTTGAAGGAACTCGCTTTGATACCAATTATTGAACGCATCGCCCACACTAAGAGGGGGGGTGTGAATTAGTGTGTGGACTACTCTAACTTTTTCTTCTCATGGGTTAGAAGTTAAAACATATTTGAACAGATTAGGAACAGTGAAATCATAATCACAAAGGATACAGAAGATACCATATGTTTGTATATAATTTATATGAATATATCTGAATATAATAATAAATATTTTCCCAGCACCAACTGAAGTAAGGAGGACCAACTCCTCTCAGAGCACCAACTCTCAGGAAAGACTCATCTTGCTGCAAGACCCATCTTGTTGATAGAACACAGTCTATCCAACCAGAGTTCAACCAACTCTAGTAGCAGTGATTCATTATTGAATCAATTCTATCTCATGATCAGAGGTATACCATAAATGCTCATCACTTCTTTTCATCTTCTCTCTGAGATTCACTCCTTCTTCTCTTTATCTTTCCTATGATATTTTTTACACCTTCTTCACTTCTACATATCTCTTATATTTGCACGGACCTCAATTCTAGATCCACCTCTTCACTTTGCAAGTGACTCTTCATACACACGCACCTTTTCAAGTGAACCAATCATGGTTGTATTTATACTTGTTTATTCTCAAAACTTGTTTAATTTATTGAGCCGAATTGTGGAACAAGTTATAACTAACTTCACCATTTACAATATCTTTTGGGACCACCAGATCATCAATCTAGGTCTTCAACGTTACACCTAGCATCCCCTTTCCTTTCACAAATCGATCACATCATGGATCAATTTCCTTCATCAATTTGATAACAGAGATTGGAGCTTCCTTCAAACCAGTTCATATGGTCAATGGCATAGAACCATAGGCTTAACAATTTAAGCGACCCATACATTATTCCCATTAAAATATATTGACCATATGACCAATGGCGGTGACCTCACGTTAGGCAAGATCAGCGCTTGAGCATTTATCGATTCAACGGTCACGATTCAATCTCCTAAAATCGATGATTGTCGGGACTTCGGGTCTTCATGACTTCCAACATTTTAAATCTCCTGAATACGATATCGTCGAACAGATCGAACTATTCACATTACATCTCATAACCAGATCAATGGTTAGCATTAATCCTTACACTCATCCTTCATTGCTTAATCCAATGGCCAGGAATTAATCAAGCAATTAGATGTATGTCCACCTTTTACTCCATGACTTTGTCTATTATTCTTACTCTATCCTTCCATTGTATTTTGATAAACGGTTGATAGTACACCCGACATCATATCGATAGTCGAGATCTCCTTCATGTCTTCGGACTTTGGATATTTCTCAACCCCTTCTTTCCTCCGTACGTCAATCTTTCATAGTTGACAAATGGTTGATGTGTGTCCCTCTCAAACTAACAGTCGATATCTCCTTGGGTATCCATACTTCAGAGATTTCAAATATCAACCCATTCTTTCCTCTAACGTGATCACCTACTGAGTCAGTCATAAGATGGTGGAGATCGCTTGTTGTCGGTTAACATTTTCATTTACACTATCCTTCCATTGTAGTAGATCAATGGTCAAGAGTGCTCTTGAAGTCATCTTCAGATATTGCATCTCGTATCCACTTCGAGTCTTTGGCCTTCGGGACTTTGGGTAAGTGCTGGTGGTAAAACTCTTGAAGCAAAAATCTCGGAGTGACGTAACTTACTTGTGTCACTTGATGATGTGACACAATATGAGAAGTTTCGATGTGTCACTTAGTTTCATGATTTGCATGTACCTGAAATGTTGATTTCAACTTGACACTTATCATTTTCTAACTGTGCCACGTGTCCTTGCTGACATGGTTTGTCACAGTTTCTTACTGACGTCGACGTAGATCTCTCGATGTGACACATGTTCATCTCCTAGATCTAATGGTCGGGATAGTATCTTAAAGGTATCTCAGATCAACAGCTGAGATTAACTTCAGAACTTTGTCCTTTGGGACTTCAGGACTTTTGACATTTCTTAGTGGTGAAACTCCCGAAGCAATTCTCCTAGAGTGATGTAACTTGCTTACATCAATTGTTGATATGGAATGAGCCAATTTTCTCTTGATGCTTGTCATCATCTGATTATGCCATGTGTATTTGCTAACATGGTCTGCTAACATGGTATGTCGACGTGGTCTACTACATGTCCTTTTTGGCATGGTCTGCCATATGATATTTTGTTGATGTGTTCTGCTGACCAACAGCCTTGATCTAAGTGTCCTCATTTTTCCTCCAAATCTGACGGTCCTTATTCATTTCGGATTTCCAAGCTTCGGGTATTTCAAGTATCAAACTATCCTGAGTGTAACATCCTCACATCTTTATACCCAAACTTAAATTTTGTTCGTTGATCATGATCCTATATCGATGGATTGATCTGCCTGTGTTGTAGCTCCTCTAGTTTATCCTATCCTTCCACTCGAACGTGATCTGACGACTAATGATAATTTGTTTAATCAAATTCTCAATTGTTTTTCCCCACTTATCATGTCCTTCCACTTAAAATCAATCCAATGGTTGTGAAGTTTCTTGAAGCATATCAGCAGTCAACACTGATTGCAGAACTATGACTTGTAAGTGATTTAACTCGTCACCCAAACTCCGCAATTGGAAGTTGTGCCCTATTGGTGAGGTAACCACAATCATTGATCTTCGAAGCTATAAGATCAGATGGTCTTGACTAATTGCAAGATTTGAACAAGCATGATGTTTAATTCTCCTTTCAATCTCCTCAATCTATCCCTGCCATAGATTTTGCGATTGTGCATCTAACGGTCACGATTTAATCTGACTTAAATTGGTCATTTGTTGGATCAACCGCAGTCATAAATATTTGAATCTATGATATCTGACGATCCAAGAAGATTGTGGGATTGTAACTAGAGAGTGGTTTAATTCTTCTTTCTCTCCCCACAATTCATCCATGTCGTTGATCTGGCTTTCAGATTCGACAGTCTTGATTTGAACTGATTTTTATCATGCCATATCTTCTGAGATTTTTATCTTCATTCGTTAACTTCTCCTTAGCTTTAATATTTTTTTGACATCAGTCATTATATACTGTTTGACTGTTCATCTAACGTTTCTTCTTAAATTCATTGCGCCATCTCTTCTCATATTTTATCTTCATTTGCTCCTCCTGTTCGCCCCTCCTCCTGAGCTCGTGCTTTCGATCTCTGCATACTATTTGACATCTTCTGAAAACTGATATACTGTTGACATCAATGATAGTATTATCTGTGGTAATTCATCATTAACAATAGATCATCACATTGACTGTTGACATCAATGACAATATATCCAACAATATTAAGCTAGAAAAACACCTTTATGAGAGGGAGGTCTCATGGAGGAAGTTCAAAGTATATTTTGAAGACAAGTATTTGTTCGAGCATTAATATGAAATAAATATGAAAGAGTTCTTTGAACTCAAGTTGTGAAGAATGACAATGGGTGAATATGAGAAACAATTCTTTGAATTTTTGAAGTATGTGGACTTTCTAAAGGATGACAAGGTCAAAATCCAAAGGTTCCTAAGTGGTTTAACCACTTTATATAATGACAAGATACAATATGCTAACCCCAAGAATTTGGAGGAGACCATAAGGAGAGAAAAACATCTTTATGATTAGAGAAGGAGGAAATTCTTCCAAAAGATTTGGAATGAAAATATGAAGGGTAAGAAAGACAAAAGGAAGAAAGGCTTTAACCCACCCCTTTTTAAGAACAACTCCCAAGAAAATATGGAAGGGCAATCAACCCAAAATGGACACAAGACAATAGATTCATTTGGGAAAAGGCCAAGGAAATAACCTATACAATGTTGGGGATATGAAGGAAATCACTTATATAGGGACTACCCTCACAAAGGAAAAATAATGAGGATTTTTCACAACAATTAGGAGGTTGAAATGAAGATATGGGCATTGTGAATTTAGAGTAGTGTCATTTAGGCTATCAAATTCCCCAGCAGTTTTCATGTGCCTAATGAATGAGTGTTCATGGAGTATGTGGAAAGGTTTGTGATAGTTTTATTAGATGATATTCTCATCTAATATAAGTCAGAATAAGAGCATGGGAAACATTTGAGAATGGTGTTGAAAGTTTTGAGAGAGCATAAATTGTATCCCAAACTAAGTAAGTGAATCTTTTACCAAAAGAAGATTCACTACTTGGGGCACATTATTTCAGTAGATGGAATAGCAGTTGATCATAAGAATATAGAGGCCATTAGAGGATGGCCAACGCCAAGAAATATGGTAGAGGTTAGATCATTTATGGGTCTTGATGGTTATTACCAAAGATTCATAAAAGGTTATTCAAAAATTCCAAGCCCCATCATTTCTTTTCAAAAGAAGGGAGTGAAATTTGAATGGACTTCCAAGAGTGAAGAAATATTTCAGTAGCTGAAAAAAATATTGACAAGTGCACCCATATTAAACATTGCAGATCCATATGAACATTTTGTAGTGTGCATGGATGCATGCAAGGAAGGGCTCAATGGATTCCTCAATCAAAAAGATCATATGTTATGATATCGGTCCCAGAAATTAAAAGAGGATGAAAGGATTTATGCTACATGTGACTTGGAATTATCATCCATTGTACATGCATTAAAAATGTGTAGACATTACCTCATGGGTAAAATATTTTATCTAAGAACATACCAATGTGGTATGAATCATTTGTTTGGACAACCAACATTAAATTCCATACAAACTAGATCTCTAGATGTTTCGAGTGAATATGGATTTGAAATTAAGCATATAAAGGGAAAGGAAAATCAGGTGATTGATGCACTCAGCAGAAGAGCTCATGAAATGCATATTTTAGTCATCATCATGTTCATCACATATTTAAAGGAAAAATATTTAGAGGCTGCAAATTCAAACCAACAATATGCAAATATAAAAGAGACATGACAATAAGGAATTATACAGCAGAAATTTAATTACTATGAGTAAAAGAGGATGAAATACTCATGTACAAAGGAAAAATATATGTCTCAAAATGATGAGAGATAAAAAATATAGTGTTGAGAGAAATGCACAATGTGTTATACGTTGGGCACCCGGTATATCAAAAAACAATTGTAGTTGTAAGAAGCAAATACTTTTGGCCAGTAATGAAGAAAGAAGTGGCTAATTACATAGCTAGGTATATAGAATGCCAAAAAGTTAAGACAAAGCATAGACATCTAGTATAGATGTTACAACCATTTCCCATTCCTAAGTGGAAATGGGAAGTAATTTACAAAGCTGCCCAGAAAATTGAAGCAGAATGATTTCATCATGGTGGTGGTGGATAAATGAACAAAAGTTGCACATTTTATTCATGTAAAGACTACATTCAAGGAAACAAACATTTAATATATTTACATGAAATAATTTGACATGCTACATGGAGTTCCCAAGCCAATTGTTTCAAAACAATATCCAAAGTTTACATCCAATTTTTGGAAAGGTTTGTTCAAAGGCTTTAGAACAAATTTAAATCTCAGTACAGTGTATCATCCAGAATCAAATGGGAAAATGGAGAGGACCAACAAAATAATTAAAGATATGATATGAATGTATGTGATGGGCCATCTATCAAAGTGGTAAGACTGGATCCACTTAGTAGAGTTTGATTATAATAATGGGTATCAAGCCTCATAAAAAATGAGCCCACTTGAAGCATTGTTTGGAAGGAAGTGTAACACACTAGTGAGTTGGGATAACCCAATAGACAAAGTTGTCATTGGGTGTAAATTGTTAAAGGAAATGGAAGAGCATATGACAAAGATCAAGAAGAATTTAAAGGTTTCCCAAGACAGGAAAAAAATCTATGCAGACAAGAACACAATTTTTAGATATTTTAAAGTGGGTGAACATGTATTTCTTAAATTGAAAACGAAAAAGAAGTTCGATATGATTGGGTTGTTACCCAATGTTGGCAACAAGATATTGTGGGACATTCGAAATATTAGAAAATATAGGGCCAATTGCATATGTGCTAGGATTTCATGCATCCATGAGAGTGCATAATGTTTTTCGTGTGTCATTATTAAAGAAATATGTGTCTGACCCTAACCACATAATTGATTGGATTGTGATCAAGGTGGAAAACAAAGGGCATTTTCGGGTGGATCCAGTACACACATTGGACCAAAAATTCAAAGCGCTTTGTGTTATCACACAATCTGTACTTACCCAAATCCTAAGGAAAGTGAATGCAAGATTAGTGTAACAGGAGGTGACCTATCACTGTCACCTTAATAGGAAACTCCTTTCTATTTAGGATTATATCAAAGTTACCCCAAGGGAGACATCCCCAGTGACCTAAAGGGATTATCAAACTAAGGCAAGGATGCAAGAAAACCCCCCTCTCACTGGTCACTCAATTCAAAATCTTCTTAAGGTCTTGAAGGGATGAAGCAATGGGAAAAATAGAGTGTACTTGCCCAGAACAAGACAACAAAGAAAATATGGCATCTTTCAAGTACAAAATATGATGTTAGTGCTTCTTAAGACCATGAACCTTCAAAAAATAGGCTAGCTGATATAAAGTTGCAGAAATGTACCAGTTTACAATAGCAATAAGTATTTTGTAATAGCCACAAAAATAGTGCCTTGAAATTGCTTGAAAAAGACAAGAAAATGTAGCTTTAACTATGTTGAATGATAATTAATTGTTGCAAGAAAAATTGGAAATGTCTAGCTAGCATAAAACGACACTTTTGAAGAGAATTTTATGTAGTTAGATGGTTGTAGAAATATTTTGTAATAGCAGAAAATGCTAGTGCTCAAAATTGCAAGGAAACACCATGTAAACTTAGCATTTATCTAGTAGATTAATTGGAAATTGACACAATCAAATTTTGAGTGAGCTATGTGCAAGTTATGTAGGTGAATGCAGAAAATTAGCATGGATTAGTATGGTTGTAGCAATGATTTTCAACAACAACAAGTTAGCTAAAGAATTAGTCTAGTTTAGGGTTAGTAAAAGTTAGCAAAAGATTCAAGAAAAAAGGTTTGAGTGCTTGTTTGATCAATCCTTCAATAAGAAAGAGACTAGAACTAGTGCCTTCTGGGGCTTATGGATTCAAGTGGGGGATTCTTCTAAGGCTACAAATCAATTTTTATAGTGCACAAAAGTCTAAGAGGGAGAATGCATAGGAGAAGTAGTAACTTAAGTCCCCTTATGTATTTTCCTAAAGAAACAAGATATTAGGGTGTAGGCAATTCTAGGCCCTAACACCTTACTCTCCTTAGGCTTCTTATGAGAAAAAATTAGGCAAATATAACTAGGTCAAAACCTTAGAGTGCTAGCAAATTAGGGCTCTAGGTTTTTACTAGTTACTAGATCAAATCAATTAAAAGTTTTGGTACATAGAAATCAAGAAAGTAGCCAAATAAGTTCCTTACTTCAAGCATTAATTATACCATGCAATCTCATAATCTTGTATGAAAAAATAAAACCATACTTAAACCATTCAATAAATGACAAAAATGCATATTTTACCTACTTGCACTAAGACTAATCATAAAAATATCATGCAAGATCACTATAAAATATTCCAAGATTGATCCACTTGCAAAAAATTAGCCTTATACAAGAGTGTGCCTCACAATTTCAGCCAATAGCCCTTCTAGGGTGAAAATTTCATAGCTCTCTTGTGTGATGAGTTGTGATCAAAAAATGAGAGTTTTCTCTCTCTATTTATACAGTATCAATGACCTTTAATTAAAATTAGGTCAAAAAAAGGTCGACAGGGCCAATTTACATTTAAAATTCATTTTTTACATAAATGGCATTTATTAAACCCTAATATCATATCCAAGGGTGATGCCATGCCCTTCTAGGGTGACGTTAGGCCCTTAGGTTGGAACGTTAGGCCTCAAATGAAAAACGTTTGGCCTCCAAATGCCCTGAATGTTGCCACACATCCAACTAGCATAAATTTTCCCTCATAAGTGAAAAACCTAACTCTAAATGACACCAGGGTCATAATGATGATGTCATGTGCTCTCAAGGGTCAACGTCCAAATGGAAAGGAAAGACCCCCTTGGTTCTATTTATGTCGGAGTGTCTCTGGTACAACATATTTCTTCCTAGTGCAAGCCTCTGGTGTCTCACTCGCCCTAGTGGGGTCACAACATCCATCTGTAGGATTTCATCCCCATGGAGGTCTAAGCTAATCATTCCCCCATATGTGCCCATCCACCGGGAAAATTCTTGCAGTTGTCATTGTTTCATGGAAACCTGCATAGGAGATCTAGCTAAAGCAAGTACAAACAAATATTATCAAGAAAGGAAGAGAGATTCAATATGGAAGAATAAGAAAATATATTCACACTACTCTAATGAGCTGATGATTGATACATAGATCATGATCAATATGATACAATGAATGAGTGGAATACACTCATATATAGGGAAAATCATTCCATAATTAAGAAAAGTAATCAAGTAGTTAGCTTTCCTTAGGAATGCATGCATGCATAATAGTGATGGTAAAAATAGAAAGTCTAAAAATAGAACTAGTCAGTTGACTCCCAATGAACTAGTGTTACTCCCACTAAACTAGTGTGTCAAAAATAGAAATTTCTCCAACACCCCCCCTCAACATCACTATGGAGTAAAAATGAGTCCCGACTACTAGGCCATTTTAGGTACTCATGTACAATGCAACTAATGAACATTGAATAAAAGTGAGGAAAGAGGGAAAACCACGTCAAAACAAACCCCCCCCTCAAAAGATAATGTATCAGAAGAATAAAATGACAGCTACTAGGCAACTGTGTTCTTCACTGCAAGACGATCTCGCAAAGTCTGAAACTTCTGATCACTAAAAATATTCATGACGATGTATAAATATTTATGGATCTGATGAAGTCCTTTGGCAACCTGTCTAGCCTTGTACTTCTTGATCCTGTGGACCCATCTACACTTGAAAATATTCCTTTCTGGTGGATTTGGAACTAGATTCCAAGTCTGGTTCTGTAGGAGTGAGTCATACTCCTTCTGCATGGTTGCTTGCCATAATGGATTTCCCACAACCATATTGTATTTCTATGAATCAGTAGATTGAACCATATAGCAATGCATGGGCATCGGAGGTTCTGAAGATGAAAATACATGAGAAGGCTCCTCATGCTGAGATTGAGTCCTCCTCAAATCAAATGGATTCCTTGCAAGGTTTCTTGTTGCCTTAAGTGTGGTATGTCCCTTCTTGGGAATCCGCTGAAGCTTTGGAGTTGGATTCTTATCTAGATGTACTACCTACTTATTTCCATGTACATAATCAAAGTGTATGGAATCATCTCTGATGTCTCAAACTGATGAAAGAACAAGAGTATATGCATGTTTCAGTGGAGGTTCCTGCAAAGTACTCTCCTTATGTGTAAGTAGAATAGACAATTCATAGTCAGAAAAATTAGTGAATTTATACAACCTTGACTTGTGATCCACCTCACCAATTGCAATAATGGAATTGTCATGCACGTCAATTACTGAAACTGAATTTGATGTAAATTCAACATTTTTGCCTTTTTGAGTGATCTGACAAACTGAGAGCAGATTCATAGAAAGCTTTGGAACATGTAAAACATTCTCAAAACTGCCATTGTGGATTTCCACTCTCCCTTCTCCTGCTATTGTTACTGGAGTATCATTCCCCATGAGAATAGGGGGTATTGAACATGGACTCAAAGAAGAGAAAACTTCCTCTTTCATTGCCATATGATGGGTAGAACCAGAATCTATAATCCATGAATCATATGAGGAATTAATTGCAACAAGAGCATGATGATTACCTTTCTTAGGAGTAGGATCTTCTTCCTTCTACTTCTTGACTTCGTCTAGAATGAAGTTTCCAAGGTTGTTCTATTGAAGTGCATGTGCCATAAGATCGATATGCTTCTTCATGCATGTGGATTCTTCATGATTCGGTTTATTGTAGTAATTGCACTGCTTTCCCTTATTATTCTTCTTGGAATCTGAAGAGTCTTTGGAACCTGAAGAATCATTAAAGGATTTGGAATATCCCTCCTTCCTATTTTGTTTGAATGATCCTTTTCCATATTGCATGATGAGTGCATGTGCTTTGGGATCTTTCATGAGGCCCATATGTATGATTTTTGTCTGCTCTTGTGTAAGAGACTCAATGAAGTGAACCAATGTAGGCATTTTCCAATTTGTTCCAAAAAGACATCTGTCAGAATGGAAATTGGAGACATATACAGTCTATTCTGGTCCTAGCTTGGCCAAGATCGTTAGAATAAGTTGTTTCTCTTTTGTATACTTATCAATACCACATTCACCCAAGATTAATAGAAAATATTTAAATTTAGTAAACAAATCTTGTATATTATCAAAACTTTTAGGGTCTAAGGTATTCAACTCTACCTCAAGCATATGACCTTGCATCTCATCCCACTTTCCAGAGAATCCTTCCAAGGTGGTCCAGATCTTGTTTGGAGTCTTGCACGTGGCAACATGAAACCACAAATTAGTGGATATTAACTCAAGAAGTAGTCATGTGGCCTCATCCTTATGGTTCGCCCATCTCATCTTCTCAATCACTAATCTAGGTTTTGTTTCTGTCGCCATCGTCAAATTATACAATCCTTTCCTTATGAGTTGGAATTATGTCTTGGGCTTCCAATCAAAATAACTGTATGTTGTGAGGATTACCACCAAATTTGAATATATAATAGTTGTCATATCCATCTCTCCCACTGATTCCAAGAACCCCTAAAAATTTACTATCAAACTGCAAGTGAAAAAAGGAATTCTCATAAAACTCCTCCAGGTATGATAAAAAATCATCAGGAGAACACAGAACTAGGTCATCCTTGGGTATTTGAAAAGTGTCTATAACTATATCATCTCCTTGTTGTCATATGTCGGGATCATTAGTAACCTCATATGATGGTTGTAAAGGAAACCTTTGGAAATGACCTTCAATTTCATAAATGGGATCCCCATCTATTGTGGGTGGGAAATCCCTCCTACGAACTAGCATTAAGGGATTTATCATGCATGCAGAAATGACCTAAAGTCTCCTCATTTCATAGAGATATTCACCCCTCATTGGAGTGAATAAGCTTGGAGTTCTTTCACCCACATTTTCATCTTTTCATTGTAACCTTTCCTTTCACAGCTGTCATGCCTAGCAGAGCCCAACTCGGCATGTAAGCACTCGTAATTTGCTCACCTAGTGACGAATTGGGTGCAAACAGATTGGCGACCATACTGGGGAGAAGGTATCAATTCCTCCCTCATTTGGGTTCTTTTTTCTTTCCTTTTGATTTCATTAACTTGCAGGTTCACAAACCGGCCTCTGCCGACCTACTTACCAGTCAATTCACCAGAAATTGGAGAGAAATTCATCCGTATTTTTCTTCTCAGAATTTTGACACAGGCGCGCGGGTATTCCACCCCACAGGCACGCGTCGGGCGCACATGCACTTTGTTTTTCAATTGTGTCAGCACGCAGGCGCCATATGCGCCTCTGTCCACACAGGAGGCCGCGCATTTGAACTAAAATTTGCATTGTAAGCTCTTGGATGTGGGGAAAAATCATTTTCCTTCTTAAGAATGATGATATGCAAGCTCTAAATACTGCACCACTTAGACCCCTCAACTTATAAAGGGGATAATCAAACAAACATAGGCACTTAGGTGGATAAAAATCATTTTCCATTATTTGCTTTTTGCCACGTGGATGGCTTGCTTTGGTTTATAAATCTAAGTTGAACATCAATTCTAATCACATCTAAACTCACATCTTTGGGACTAGAAATTGCAAGTAACAATC
>JZKD02S0364350.1:89378-103938 GCA_000966675.3 Picea glauca | reverse complement strand
GAATCCTTCAAACTCTACTGTAGTTATGTGCCTCCTCTTCAGTAATGCTGCATCAATGAAATTGTGGGAAGCTCCTCCATCAATCAGAACCGACACTCTCTGTCCTTGTAAGACCACTCTCATACTGAAGGTGTTGAACTTGGGTACCCCACTGATAGATACCAACGTAGCCTTCTCTACAGCCGCACAGTCTAGTTCTGGAACCTCCTCTTCTATTGCCTCTAACGTTTCAACCTCCATTTTTTGTATCTGACCATACTCATCCTCTTCTTCATCATCTGAAGCGACCTCAATGTAATGTACCTGTCCTCGTCCCATGCACTTGTGTGAGGGATTCCATGGCTCCTTGAATGTGAAGAAAAGTTTCTTCCTTCTCAGTTCCCTCCTGGTGTTGTCATCTATTCTACCATGATCCTTGTCATAACCCTTAGGGTCACGTCCTCCCTAGTTTATTGGAGGCCTTTGATCTCTTCCACCATTGTTAAGAGGTGTTCTGGGTATGAATTTTGGTTTAGCAGCTGGACCCAGATCCCTCATCTTCCAAATGGCTTCCTGTAGGTTGGTAGGCTTGAAGGCCTTAACCTAAACCTTCAAGGGTTCCATCAGTCCTTCTGTAAAGAGCATCATGAAGGTACGGGTGTTGACACGTGGCAGAACCCCAAGGTGGGGCCCACGTGGTTGACAGGTGGATATGCGTCGCCTAGATAAGGGATTCAACACTCCGTTGATTTCTCGCATCTCGGGGATTCACAGGATAAGAGCGAGAAGGCTCGACGCTTCAACCTGTGAGGTTGCGAGTAGTGAAAAGCATCAAGGAAGGAGTCAACCCAGCGTTGACTTGTCGCGTCTTGGGAGATCGCAACAGGAGGGCATGAGAGTTCATCCCTCAAACTCACGAAGGTGTGAGTTATGAGAGGCACCAGTATTTAAGCCCTAGCCTACAGTTACATGTGGAGGGAACTGACAAAGAAAGGATTCAACACTCCATTGACTTCTCGCGTCTTGGAGATTCGCAAGATGAGAGTATGGAGCTCGACATTGAAACTCGTGAAGTGGCGAGTAGAGAGAGGTGCTAGCAAGTTTGAATTTCTAACCCGTTATTCTATAGGTAGTATGCATGTGTAGTTGTTTCTTGTCTTGTATTCAAGTTAGCATTGGAAAGGAGAACTGTGAACAAGTAATCAAGTGTGACAAGGGATCGACATCAAATGCCCTGAATGAGGTAGGTTGATCTAGCTATGCATTTACTAAAAAGAAATGGGATTTAAATCTAGGGACGAAGGTAGAAAGTAGATTTTCTATAGGTCATATCTGCATGCAAAGTCTAACCCTATTTGCTATTCCATAAGGAGACTTCCCTCAAAATAGAATTGGCGACCATACTGGGGAAGATCTCTAGGGTTCTTATGAGTTTTATGTGTTTTTGGGTAGTTTTTAGAAAAAGACTAGTTTTTCTTCTTGGTTTTTTTTTTTAGTTTTTGTAAGGTCTAAGCTAGTAGAGAGTCTGGTTTTCCATACTAGATTTCTCTGATTTTCTTAACTGTGTTTGTCTATACCCATAGAGGTACGCGTGGCCTGCATAAGGTCTACATGTGTGTACTCACACCCTACTCTCTTACAGCCCACGTGCAAACTCTAGCTGAGGAAGTAGCAGTAGCATGTAGAGTCCAAAGAATTTTGGAGGCATTCATCCTCTTCCCTATCAGAATCAGACATTCTCAAGGGTTTTCTAGAATTTTGTCTGAGTCTTGGTTGTTTGCAGTCCTATCTCAATTTTTTTTTGCTTTATCATTTTTCCTTACATTATTTGTTTTTTTGTTAAAAAGAATGTCCAAGCCTTTAAGGGATCCTGGTTATCAATATCAGTGGTCTCTTCCTAGTTTTGGGTTGTCTATTTTCATTTTCTCTCAGAGTTTAGATATACACGCGGCCTGTACAAGGTCAGCCCGCATGTACATGCCCTATGTCTCTATCTAGCACGCATTCACACGCGTGTTGTTAGATTAACGGTCATGTGCTTGTATCGGATACTTTTTTTTTAGGGTAAGGCAGTCATCCTTTCCCTTGATAAGAATTATTCCTCTCTGGTGTTTGAATATCTGTCTTAGCAGTCAATAGCTTAGGATTAATCTTACTCTTAGCTTGCTTTTTCTCATTTAAAAGCTATCATAAAAATAATTTTTTAGGGTTTTTAGACAAGTGTGAGTCATCTTTTTAAAAATTGCTAGTGTGTGATTTTTGACCTGATTCTTTGCAATCTGCGATTAGGCCAGAATTGTTTTCTTGCTTTCTTCTTGTTGGTATTTTTCCTTTTTTTCTTTATCAATCATTTAAATAAATAAAAAATCTCTTTTCATTTTCTTGTTTGGTTGAAGAGTGTTTTTATGCATTATTAGCCAGGTAAAAGTGATTTATTTCATAAGTTTTTGCAGTTTACTTAGATCATAAGTAGCTTGTAGTCAAGTGAAATTTCTTTGGAGTTTGTTTTCCAAAATCTTAGAAAATTAAAAATATTTATTTTGAAAAGTTGTTGAAATTTTGCATTAAGAAAAGTTTTGTTTCCAGCTTTTTTATTCATTTTTTTTCTTTCATCTATTACACATCATCAATTTCACTTTCATACCCCTTGACATAAGACAAAGCCATAAAATTAACACTAAATTTTAAATCTACTGCACTTTTGTGTTTGTAGGGTTCACCAACTAGTTCAGGATTAGGGCCTTGGATTAGGTTGGAGAGGAAAATCTTCAAGGCCATTTAAAATCAAACATTGGAGTCTAAGTTAGGGAGTGTCTAAGTCCAATGTCGTGAAAGTTATTCGGGACACCCCTCTAACACAGGGGATAAACACGAGGTCACGTGTGAAAAGGTAGTGGAGATAACCCGTCCAAAGCTGGACCAATCGTAGTAGAGAACACATATAGAGGGCTTGTTTTGGGATTCCATTGATTGCATTTGCCATGGGACTTCATGGGTCTCGAATCCATTTGAGGTCCTCAGTTTTCTTCCAGACCACTTTCTTTTGATACCCTTGACAGGTTTCAAGCTTGATACCCTGCTCATTGTGGTCTACCTGACTTTCAACTGTACCCACATGGTGACTGTTTGCGGGCTGGCAACCTAGTTGCCTATCTATTTTAGGGACATACACAAATGACTACGGAGGTATACCACGATACTTAGGACAGGCATCGGGCCACATTTTTCAAAGTATACCCAGAGGGTGCTTTCATGTTCGAGTTTCACTTGCACCGGTAAGTTTCTCTAGTGTTGGTTGTTGTACTGTTCTTCCAATTAGTTTAGTGTTTGCCTATCTTATCATCTAGGGAATTTTTTAGTGTGTGTTACTTTTGAGAGTTTAGACTACCTTAGAGTGTCTTTGATCTTCTCACACAGTGGAGGATCATAAGCTCCACCGGTCATGAAGGCTTCTTGGCCTACYGCTGGTTACACTAGAGCCACCCCCACCACCATTGAGGMAAAAGCTAKACCAACAAGGGTCTTTTCAAGCGACCGGGTTACAAGCAATTGATCCCAACCAAAAAATAGAGGAATMGCCATTTTGGACCTTGAAGCACAYGCTCTTGGACTGGTTGAAACCCCAACCACTGATTTCTTTTCACATTTCATTGTACCAATCCAATTTTAYGAGCACCRGATAGCGTTGTACACAACAATGGAAACAAATGTTGTTACTCCCTCTGGRAATTCTTCCATTCCCACAATGGTTGTCCCCATAGGAKAKTTTTCACCTCCTAAYCCACCATMATCGGTTCGAGCCACCATGGTCTTGATCGATTCTACATYGCACAGAGGTCCAATCCCATCTTTAGCRGRGGCCACAACCCCTTTCACACCAAGTGTGACAGGYCCTCCGTTCTCATACGRGATGCCTAGTTCAGGTACAAGYCCTGTACTTTCTTACTCCAATTTACARAATTTATGTYTSGGGGCAAGGAGCTCTAGCACTCCTCTTCGAGGTCACATCGGGGGCACTCCTACTCCTTTTAATGCTTTCCCTTATGGAGGAGGCCATATCCCTCCWTCGTCCCCTTCACTCGGTGGCTCGCATCAGTAGTCCRYCRGGCAACCTATATACCATAGTTTATTTGGAGCAGGGAGTCATGGAACACCTTCRCATAGTATACCRACAGGTTCAACACTATTTTMTTTGGCCGAAACATTTGGCAACAACACCWTCTCATCCACCACTTTCTTGACTGGGGGMAATCCYAGTTTTGGACAATCTACTCCTATGCAGGGTACTATTCCTGCATAGGGGGRAAACCTAGGAACTTCTTATGCAGCAGGACCTTGGAATCCAGGGTAGGTATCCATTCTCTCRTCTGGAATGCCAATCTGGGGTAATTATTTTCATAATCAATGGAACCTTGGACAAACTACTATGCCCATCCCCACGGGACCACCATGGGGAAATCCCTCCCAGAGTCCTTTGAATATAATGCATGCCCAACAATCTATGTCCTATTTGTAAAATCAGTCGATGATGTCTCCACATATGCAAAATCCATACGCTAGCCAAGGCCATGGTTTCTACCAAAATCTAGGCCAGCAGCCAAACTCTAGCCTCCTTTTTCCCAGGTTATCACCAACAACCCAAACTACCTTTCCTGGAGACTTTGCACTTGCCAAATTTGACAAGGTTGTTGAATGACCCCATTTGTCATGATCCATGTTGGCCTCCTATGCTGACGAAATTGCCTTCGGACATTCCAAAGTTTGAATCCAAGCCTAACAAAGATCCAGGCAATCACGTGACTACCTTCCATCTTTGGTGCTCATTTAACTCATTGAAATATGACTCCATATAGTTGTGATTGTTTCAATGTACTCTCATTGGGAGTGTCTTGAAATGGTACATTGAGCTCGATCGCTCAAAATACTCTTCCTTCGGTGAGATGGAAATGAATTTCCTCAACCATTTTTAGTTACCTGTGAGATACGACACTGGCACAGAGCTACTGGACAATTTCAAACAGACAATAGAGGACCATATCTCTGATCACATCTGATTATGGATATTCCGAAAGAGTTTAATCAAGGTGCCAATCCCACCAACATTCTTTCTCAAGTGGTTCCTTAATTCTTTGGTCCCATAATTATCCAAAGACATTGTGACGTTAGAAGTTTTCTCCAAAGAAGACGCCATCATGAGGGCTCAACAGTTTGAGCTCATATAGTCTCAGTCTGATTTATTATACATCATCTTGCCAGATGCGCCACGTTCAATACTGGATAAAACTAGACAGAGAGCTGGACCACATGTTGATGGTATTGTTGGTTCAGCACAAACAAAGCCCGCTAAGAAATTGATGAAGCAGTTGCAGCAGTTATCTATAAAACACACAGCGGCCGACCAAACTACTACTTTCGCTACTCCCCCTACCCAAATGTCGAAGGTACACAAAGTGCAATCGACTAACCCAAAGGCCACCCAATAGCCTGAAGGAAATAAAAAACAAGAAAAGAAGGGTAAGCGGAATAAAAACCCCACCAATAATGTTGGTGGGGACAACACTGAAAATGAAAGGTGACGTATCCATGAAACTTGTGCATGGAAGACTACCCGACCCATATCTCTCCTCGACTTACAGAGGCCCAAAATTTTGTGACACAACAACAACAAGTTGTGTTGACTAATCCATTTCAGCATGGGAAAAATCTAACTCAAGCCTCTGCAAGCACCGAAGGGGGTAGCCAGAAACCCTATTTGCCTCCGAACAACCCCGCATTTGTGAACGTATATATGGTTAGGGGTGATGCTTTTATATCTACTAGAGCGCACGACTATAGTAAACCAAGAACTTCTAAGAAGGGTAAAGAAGCTGACCTCCCATCTCTTCCTCTACAGATTAAGAATATGTTGGGAGAAACAATGACACGCATTCCAAACAGTGCATTTAAAAAATCTTCTCATAACCCAAATGCAAGGGCCACACAGAACTACTCTGTGGTGGAAGATTTATCACAAACCCCTTGTGTGATGTCCTCTTTGGAAGTCCCCCAAAGCTTCCCTTCTCAGAGGAAAGCCTTGTTAACCTCTTTAGGCTCTACTGAGACTTGTAATCTGAGTACAATCATGTTGGATACAATCGACTTAAAACCTCATCTACCTTACCACGTAGCATTTCATATAGTAGTGTCTTATCCCATGAAAACTTTTACTCATAATATTTTTCGCACAGTGGTTGATGAGGGCACCTCAACATGCGTTATGTCATTGGCATGTTGGAAGGTCATTGGCCAGTCCATTTTGTCTCCATCACCTACTATCCTCACCGCTTTCGACAGTTGTTCCTTCCGACCACATGGCATCGTTCCTTATTTCCTTGTGCAGTTAGGAGGGAAGACCGTGTGTGTAGAAGTAGAGGTATTCGATTCTCCCCTCGACTATAACCTCTTGTTAGGAAGGATTTGGACTTATTCTATGCAAGTTGTGGTTGCTATAGTTTTTTGGGTCTTGTTGTTTCCACAGGAGGGTCGGATAGTGACCATCGATCAATTGCCTTTCTCCAGACCTGACCCTGCTTTTTGGGTATCCACGGTCCCAATGATTTATAATCCTCAACCAGGTGTCGTCAATGTAGGAGTTGGTTTGTGCCCATCCTTGATGGGTACCTTCGATTACACGCCCCCTCACGGTGATATCAAATTTATATCCAATCACCATAAGGTTGATATTTTTCAAGTTTCGTCGTTCCGCATGACTTACTTCGAGGATCCATGGATACTTCCTTCCCCATCGGCCACGATGGATGAGACATGGCACCTGGGCATGCCCATGCCCTTATATACAGCTGAAGTAGCATACTCTTTAGTCTAGCAAGCTTCGGCTAACACTGATCTGACTCCTACACAAGAGTTAGATCCACTTCTAGAGCCTATTTGGGCTCAGGGTTCTCTCACTAACACCGATTCGTTAGAATTAGTATTGCCTTCTCATGAAGCGGTAATCAAAGCAATGACTAGCCCAAACAAACCTTGGGACGATATTCATCACAGATCATATTTTCTCCCAGAGTTAAGCTGAATCGAAGTAGAAGAATTCACCGTGACCATGACAGGAGATCAATCGTGCCCTATTAATCTCTTAACCACACATGAAATTTATGCTGAGGTAAATATGGAAACTATCGTTGAAACTATACCGATCAATATCTCTCGAAACCCTAGCATCGTGGAGAATGTTTTCATCAGAGCTGACTGATCAACTGAAGAGATTCAAATCTACACAGATCTTTTCAAAGAATTATGCGACGTTTTTGCCTGGTGTTATGAGGAAATGCCAAGTATTGATCCAAAAATAGTTGAACATGAGATTACAACGTATCCTGATGCCAAGCCTATTTGACAGAAGCTTTATCCAGTTAATCCTAAGAAAGCAAAAACCATTAAGGTTGAGGTTGAGAAATTGCTAAAGGCAGGTTTTATCTATCCTCTCCATTTGACTCAATTGGTGTCAAATCTTGTGTCGGTCAATAAAAAACAAGGCACGATTCGTGTATGTACCGATTTCCATGATTTGAACAAGGCATGTCCCAAAGATAATTTTCCCACATCGTTCATTGACCAGATCATTGATGAATGTGCAAGTTCTGAATCCTTTTCTTTCATGGACGATTTTTCAGGATATAATCAAATCCAAATCAAACCTGAAGACCAGAACAAAACGACATTCATCTACCCATGGGGTACATTTTCATATCGTCAAATGCCTTTTGGTCTAAAAAATGCTGGAGCCACCTTTCAGTGGGCCATGTCTTTTTATTTTCATGACCTCAAGCATATATTCGAGGCCTATATAGATGATTTAGAATCATGATCCCACAAGAGAACAAATCATCCCACACACCTCTGACTTATCTTCGAACGTTGTCGCTACTTTCAGATTCGTCTGAATCCAAACAAGTGTAGCTTATGTGTAACATTAGGACAATTGTTAGGTTTCATAGTGTCAACAACATGGATCATGGTCGATCCTCTCAAGGTTGATGCAATAATTCAGTTGCCCCCCACATGTACAATCCTTCAACTTCAGAGTCCACAAGGCAAGGCAAACTTTTTACGACGCTTCATCGCCAACTATGCTGAAATCATCAAGGGCTTTATGCGCTTATTGAAGAAAGACATTCCCTTTTACTGGGACGATGCGGCTCATTTCTCTTTCAACGCATTGAAACATGCCCTCACAATTTCCCCTCTGCTCTGGCCACCGAACTCTAACAAAGATTTCTTATTATATCTAGCTGCAGCAGAGTCAACTATTGGCCTGGTTTTAGTTCAGGAAGATGACTTGTTCATAGAATATGTGATCTATTACCTGAGCTGCGGCCTTGTAGGACCAGAACTTAATTATTCTTACATCAAAAAACTTGTGTTGGTAGCAGTTCATGTTGTTCAACGGTTTCGTCATTATGTTATGTTTCGAAAGACCACTGTCATTGTTGTCGTGAATCCATTCCAGTACATGTTGACATGATGGGTAATAGGCGGAAAAATCAGTAGATGCATAGTCATATTCCAGGAGTTTGACTTAGAATTTGTTTCAGCAAATTCCAAAAAGTCACTGGTCTTCGCAGAGCTTATTTAGAAACTTCTGGTTAAGTCAGGTGACGTTGTTCCTGAAGAATCACCCATCTGGGGAGATATGTTTTTTATCACATCTTCAGATCCCTGGTACGGAGATATAATTATCTATCTCTAGACTTTGAAGTGCCCCACTTCTTCTTCTCATGATGAGCGTCGATGTATACACCATCAAGCTAAGAATTATCACATACTCAAAGATACATTGTATCGGAGAGGTGTAGACTTCATCCTACGTCGATGTCTCACTCACGAGGAAGAAGTTATCGTGCTTAATGATTGCCACACTGGAGCTTGTCATAGTCATTTGTATGGGTTGGAAACAGCCCAAAATATTCTACGAGCAGGTTACTTCTGGCCAACAGTTGTCAAAGATTGTATTGAATCGGTCAAGAAGTGCCATCCATGCCAAATCTTCTCTCGGAATATGAGGCCACATCCCACTCCCATGTTTCCTATCATCACAATTGGTCCCTTCACCAAGTGGGGGATTGATTACACTACTTTCAAACCTCCTTCAGCAAGGGGGAACCGCTATATCATCATAGTTGTAGACTACTTCACAAAGTGGGTCGAAGCTATGCCAACATTTAAGGATGATGCAGAGGCTGCAGCTCTCTTTTTATTCAATCAGATAATAGCAAGGTTTGTCATCCTGAGGGAGATTGTCACTGACCATGGTAGTCACTTTCAGAACCAAATGATGACCAATTTAACATCAAATATTGGGTTATGGAAAGAACATTCATCACCCTACTACCCCCAAGAAAATGGGGAGGTGGAAGCTGTAAACAAAACTCTTAAGACTATTCTACAGCGAACTATCAACTCAACCAAGTCAAATTGGCATTTGATGTTATACTCAGAATTATGGGCTTACCAAACATTTGTTAAGACTGCAACCAGTTTCTCACCTTTTCAACTCATTTATGGGATGAAGGCAGTCTTTCCCATCAAATGTCAGATCCCGTCTCTAAAATTGGCAGTACAATTATTTCCAGACACTTCTCCACTTGAAGAACGGTTAGTATACCTTGAGCATCTCAATGAACAACATCGTGATGTGGCCGTAGCCAACGAGGCTCACAAACATAAGGTCAAGTGCCAATATGATAGGTCCGTTCGTCCTCGGATTTTCTATGAAGGCAACCTTGTCCTGGTCTATGACCAAGATAAGGACCCCCTGGGGTTAGGCAAATTCAAACCCATGTGGTTCGGTCCTTTTATCAAAAAGAGGTACTAAAAAAGGGTGCCTATCATCTGGTTGATTTCGAAGGGAATGCTTTGGTAGAGCCTAGAAATGGGCTCTACCTCAAGAAGTATTACTCACAAGCAGGTCACTGTGGGTAACTTTTTGTAACATATGTATAGTCTTTGTACTATTACTTTTTAGTTTCTATTAAGTGTTATGGACATATCATTGATGTTAACTTTCATCACTGTGGCAGATGTCAAGTGATTCTGAGATGTTTCTTAGGTATGCAGATGGTGCTAGTCAACACACTCGGAGGCTTGCCTCCACAGCTTGGGTAATATTTACACCTCAAGGCCAATTGTTATCTTTCAGAGGTATATGCTTAGGTGACACCACAAATAATGTCGTCGAATATAGGGAAATTATTGAATTACTTCGTGATGCTTTGTCATTTTGTATCTCTCATCTTCATGTCTATCTCGACGCTTAACTGGTTGTGTCTCAGTTAAACAGAGTATACTAGGTTCATGATCCAAATTTACACCGACGATTCCTTAGGGTACATCTCTTAGAATGAAACTTTGATTATATTACATATTTTCATGTTCTTAGGAGATTAAACCAACTTACAGATACTCTAGCTAATCAAATTTTAGATTGGCATCTTTCACACATACGAAAGAACATTAACATAAGCATGTAAATACATTATTTTTACACATGATCCATACGACACAAAAGACCAAAAAAACCATATATAATATCATAAAGTAACCAGAGTACATACATGGACCCAAGTGCCTCAAAAATAGGACCAATAACGAGTCACGGGGCTTATGCCCTCAAAAAATATATACAAGTAGTGCTCATGGCATGTAAAATGTCTAAATAGGTTTAGGTCCTTTGGGCCCTATTGTACTAGTCCATAGCATGGGATAAATGCCTAAACAATTGAACCCACGTCCGAGGTTCCCCCACTACATGAGGTTGCATGGATGGTGGCATGTCCTCAATCTCTACCATCGGGACTGTGCGAGTGAGTGTAGTAAAGTTGCACTCAACTTGTCAAAGTACCCTCTTAGCCTCCCTGGCTAGGAGTTCTCCTACTCCTACTCGTCCCCCGGCAGAAGCGGCTGTGGCCCCTGGCTGAGGACGACGCATGTAAAATAATCTAGCATATAAAAAAATGATGATATATAACAAAAATGACATAAAAATTACATATACAACAACAACAAAAAAAAAAAACTACAAAGGTAGAGACTTACCCATCTCCCCTCACCACGAGGTACTGGTATCTCCAGGTCTTTCGAAAAATCAATCACGGCATAGGGGTAGTCCTCTATAACTGGGATCTTCCATGACAACCATGCAAAAAAGTCATCATCGAAGGACTCATTGGTCCTTCCACCAACCTTTCGTGACAGTAATACTGCCCATATACACACAACAGGAAAAGAGGCCTGATGTCCTCGTACCACTACCCGAGGACTAAAACTCGAAACTCTCTCAAAAAAGAATGAACACAAAATAGTCCAGAACCTGAAGTTCCTCTGTGTCTGCTGACAGCAATCTGTCAATTGCCTCTTCATACAATCTAGTAGTGTAGTACTCCAGTTTAAAATGTGTGCATTCAAGCACTGGACAACATAGGTCATCTGTGCATGGGACGACTGATGCAAGGCTGTTGAACTGGTAATCCACCCAATGAGCAATAATATCGCTTGCAGCGATAGGTTAGTAATCTTGCTTATAGGCACCTAGGAGCTCAAACAGTTTGTACCAGCCTCACAATATAGGGCTATCAATTCTGCTATATTATGCATCCCCGACGAAAATGTCCTGAAGTTGATTGGTTCCTATCTCCTTGAGAGGCCAGTCAAAAAGTAGATATCCTCGATGGTGGGCACCAGTGATTTCCCCTCTAGCATGAAAGCCTCTACATTAGAGTGCCAATAGTCAACTAAGGCATTCAGTCATCTCGGTTGCACCCGCATAAAAGGACATAGGAAGAACTTTAACAAACCACATTGCATCAACACGGCCACAGCATTCGGATCTTCTGCAACCAACTCACCAACTTCTTCATGCTTCCTTTCCCTCCAGTGGACATACATCCTGCCAAAACAACAAGGTTCAGGAGGGTGGGTGAGTGCTTTTTTATTTTTTTGTTTATAAAGGGTAGTCCACGTGTGTTTTCTAGGTGATAGTCGTGTGTACACATGGGAAGGTTTTACTCTACTTGAGTGTACACGTGTCCTGTCCAAAGACAGCCCACGTGGACATAGGGCCGACCTTTTAAAGGTCGATGCCCACCCAAAAAATGAAATGCAAAGAAAAAATAAAGAATTGAATAGCTATATAGGGGATATTGTACTTACCTTGTCTAGACGGAAGTTCGTTTCATCCATTGTAGCTCCCGAAATCACCACTTTTTATCAAGGGGGGTCTTTTGGCTCTAGAGTCAATTTCCAAATCTGCAATGGTAATAACGAGCTCCCAGCTTCTATTTATAGAATTTTTGGCCTCTTTTTGTCACTTTTTTGGCCTCCTTTATCATTTTCTTTATACCGAAAACCATTTAGAGTGATTCAGGAGTTGCATCGGAGGGATTTGATCGGTTATTGGGATATTTTTTGGGAGTTTTGAGTAATTTTTGATGGTCCATGAAAAATTTCCCGATGATCAACTTGAGCATATAGGTTAGGTTTCTACCCGGATTTTTGTATCTCGTTGTCTTTTTCCTTTGGCATAGGATTGATCCCATCAGGTTGTGACATAGAACCATCATCTATGCTTTAGAAGTGTCGCAACTTGGTGGTAGAGATTACCGGAACATGGATGCCCTAGGTAGATCCTAGTTGCATTATGGCATTCATGTTGTCTCTATAAACACTGTAGGCTCAGGATTCCTTATAGTCTTTCATGAATATGAGTTTGAGCCTTGTTTCCATGATTCTTCTTCACTCTTGACCTCACCCTCAGGACTCCCAAAATATAATGGGTCTTCTTTTAATCCCTTTTCAAACCCTCTAAATATGAAAATATTGTCGAGCGATCTTGTGGCATTTCACGCTCGTTAAACTGAAATTTGAAGTCACGTCTGTTCGGCAGTAGTTTACCCCTTTTTCGGTACGGACGGTCAACTGTACGAACAAAGGTATACTCTATGGAACTTCATCTCTATAGATGAGTACTCTCAGGTATAATTTTATCCCTTTTTCGGGCCTGAGGGACTAAACTTACGAAGAAGGAACCCCCATGGAGTCCATAGTTAAGCTCTTTTAAGACTCCCTAAAATTGAAAAGATCGTCAAGTGACCTTATTCTTTCACACTCGTTAAACTGGTCCAGAAAAACATTCCTGATGGACTCCATAGTTAATCTTTGTTTAGACTCCTTAAAAATAGAAAAATAGCCAAGTGATCTTGTCCGTGTCACACTCATTAAAATGGTTTTGAATCAACGTCTTATCGATGCTAGTTTACCCCTTTTTCGAACCAACTAGACTATCTTCAAAAAAGGTACCCCAACGGAGTCTCCTTTTATGTTTTTTCAGACTCTCTAAATATGAAAAACCATCGAGATTACCTTCTCTGGGCTCGTTAAACTTACATCAAAGGACGTTAGCATTGTGTCTTTTGTTAACCGCATTTGCATACCTTATATATCGGCCTTGTAACAGTTTGCTTCTGTGTTTTAACACCCTTGGCCCCAAGAGGATTTTTCCCAAGTATCATTATTTTGAACATCAGTCTTGTCCTTGTTCCTTGAACTTGTATGTTTGCAGCACTCGTTCCTCCTTTGTAACATAATATTCCTTTATTCATTTTCCACAACTATTGAAAAGGACAAAATATATATATATATATATATATATATATATATATATACCCCAAAAAGAGGAAGAGAAAAGTATTTTCTTTATTGGCAGCATAATGATTCGTCCTTGGATAAATCACATTTGTCCATTTGTTCATCAGACTATGGGATGTAGTACAACCTTAGGAAGATTTTTCTCGCTATATAGAGTTGTGTCCTCCACCGTTTGGTTATCCTTCCAAACATATGGAGATTTTGTGTTGCCTCATGCTTCGTAGACTTATGATTAATGCCATGCTGCCTAAGTCTTATCATTTGTTGTGTGATTTTCCAAGGGAAGTTTGTCACCAAGCTTGAGTTGGCCCCTCTGCAATATGTCTCCTGCCCTCATACCTAGCCATCCTGAACATCCAATAAAGTCCTTATTCGAAATCAATGAAGCCTCCAGTCTGATCATCAAGATTATCAAGTCCAAGACCAACGAGTCATCGAAGACCTCTGGGTAGTGTAGTCGTACACTCATATTACACTCCTACCCAAGTTTTGAAGATTTTGAATTTTTTGCTCGAGCGTTGAAGATCTCATCTCTAGCCATAGGCCGTATCAGATTCTAGAACATGGATACTCTATATGTATATCTTTTCGATTTTGAGATGTAGCACCGCTGTGTATTATTCGCGACTACTCTTTATATATTTATATGACATGGATCTACTGTGTATTTGATTGGTAGCCATCATTCTACTTTATCTCGAGCATGGGTATGCCCGCCTCGGTGAGACATTTGTTATTTTGCAAATGAAACCTCCCGGTTCCTGATCCTTGGGCTCAATCATTCGACACATCAGTAAAGATTGGTAATGTATTTCGGCCATCAAATGCTCTTCTGACCTCACACATTAGGGGGCATCTATTATAACCCTAAATTGCACCACAC
>JZKD02S0364350.1:59546-74518 GCA_000966675.3 Picea glauca | reverse complement strand
GTGGGAATGTATGGGCCCATTACTAAACCTTAAACTTCCCTAGTGATTTAATCTAAGAAAGTAAATTTCAACACTATCCTATCTTTGTAGCATGTGGGCATGTATGGGACCATTACAATCTTAAAATGTGTTTGAAAAATAAACTAAGAGGATTCCCGAGTGGGCTATTGTCCTCTCCTAAAGATTTTATCTTTTTAAGGGAGATGAAACTGTCTTTCAACCTCTTTCTGAGTCTCAAGATTGCTTTGGAGCACGAGAGAAGAGCATACTCAACGTTTCATATCCAATTTCTAGTCCCAATGCAAGTTTTATATGTGATGTAGAATGATTCCAACTTTTAGTCAAAGAAATCCATCCATGTGGCGAAATAAAAAGAAAAAAGAGGAAAAATAATGATTTTTAACCCCTAAGTGCCTATGTGTTTTGACTAATCCCTTTATGTGAGAGGGAATGTAAGTGTGGTGCAGATTACAACATGCATGGAATCATATTTAAGAAGGATATGGGCCTTCAACAGATCATAAAAAATATTACAATGTGTATGTTTTTGCACAGGTGCACGGTTTTTAGACTAGACAGAGGCACTTTGAGCGCCAATGTGTGAACTAAAAAAGAATTTTGAGCATAGAAGGCATTGAGTAATGCCGTGATTTTGGAACACATGTGCACAATGCGCGACTGTGGGCCAATAAACCCACACACAACTGTCACACGGCTGTGAAGAAGATTTCGGATGGAATTCTCTCAACTCAGCTTTGAATTTGATGTTTTGCAAGTCGTCTTGGATCAGTTATGGTACCTGCAGGTTAAATAAGTAAAAAGAAGAGCTAAAATAACCCAAATGGGGTAGGAAATTGATACATTTCCCCAGTGGATTCGCCAATTTGTTGTACCTCTTTTGTCACCTAAATGAGAAAAACAGAGGTGCTTACAAGCTTAGTTGGGTTAGCTAAGCAAGACAATAGTAAAGGAAAGGTTTAGAAGAATAAACATAAAATACTAAGCTAAGAATTAAAATAGGACGGGAAAAAACAATTAAAATATTGTGAATAAGGACATAAGAACAAGAAACAAACAAGACTCATGTCACCAATGGAAAGGATTGTATTAGTGAAAATAAAACACTAAAGAGAAAGGGGACTATGGGGCCCTTCTTCCTCCAAGGGAGGGCTCTTGGAACCCCAAGATTGAGCTCTTCTTACAACTTAAAAACTTGAAAGAAATGGTGAATGAATCCCAAGCTATAACCCACTGAAAAGGTGATGTGGTTTGCCCAAATGGAATGGTGCTAGTATTCTCTTGATGAGTAAAGAGGTTTGCACAAGAGAATAACAATAGAATAACCTTACAAATGAATTCCTTGAAGATGTAATGCACCCATGGCCTTGTTTTATATCCCCACTTTGAGGTATTGTGCAACCATCTTTTAGTGTGAAAAGGGGTTTTTTAGGGCACCTTTAGGTCTTTGACCAACCACCCAACCAGATCCAGCCGAGATTTGGATGTCAAATCAACTTGGAAGTTGAACCAAAAGTTGGTGGAAGGCCGACCAATATCATAAATGTGTCATTCTTAGGTGTGTGTGGCTTTTAGCGTCCATAGTCATTCATCATGCGTATGTGCGCTTTTCCTGCATTTCTTGATGGTGCATGTGCGCGCACGTCCTTTATAGTCATAGTGCATCCTGATTTTATAACCAGTTGGATAGTTTTGGACCTTTTGGAAATGATTTTTTGGTAATTTTGGTCCATGGGTGAACTAATAGATGTTTGAAGATGCTAGATTCCTGTAACCATTTGTGGAAAAAAATTTAGTGATAACACGCACCTTTGGGGATACGTGTCATTGTTTCTCCCAATGTCTTCTCAATCTGAAGAGGAAGAGGTGGATTTTTGGCTTCTTTACCCTTCTCAGAGGTGCCTGGCTTTCTATAATCATGTTCTCTAGTCATTATATAGGCATCACCTTTCATCATATACATGTTTGCAGACGAAGGATTACTTGAAGACGAAGGGGGTCCTTGAATTCCCCCTTCCACACCCAAGGAGTCTTGATTTAGATTTTTCTCATGTCAGAATGGGTTCGTTAGCATGGAAGGTTATTGTTGTGCCAATAATTGTTGGGCCTCCACAAGTCAAGGGCATTGATGGGTCGAGTGGTCTTCCTTGCAAAGATTACAAGGATACATTGACTTTTTCTTCTCAGTGTCACCCCTGCCAGCATTATTGGTGGGTTTCTTATCCCCTTACCCTTTTTTCGTTGTTTCTTATTTCCATCAGGCTATTGAGTCACCTTTGGGTTTGTCATTTGCACACTGTGTACATCCGAATTTTGGGTAGGGGGAATAGTCGAACCCATGGTTTGGTTGGCCATTGTCTATTGTATCGACAATTGTTGCAATTGATTTGACAATGGATCAATAGGCTTGGTTTGTGCTGAACCAATAATGCCATCAGCATGTGGTCCAGACCTTTGCCTGGTTTTGTCAAGGATTGACCTCGGTGCATCTGGAAAAATATCGTAGAGTAAACCAGATTGAGAGTAAATTAGCTCTAGTTGTTGCTCTCTCATTATCGCATCTTCTTTGGAAAACACTCTAGACGTTGTGACGTATTTAGATAACTGGGGTAGCAAAGACTTAAGGAACCACTCTAGTAGGAACATTGGTGGGAATGGCACTTTGATCAAACTCTTCTGGAATCTCCATGCTTGAATATGATCTGAGATATGGTCTACTTTTTTCTGCTCGAAATTGGCTAGCAATTCAGTGCCAACATCGTATCTCATAGGTAATTGGAAATGGTTCAGGAAATCCATTTCCAATTCACTGAAGGAAGAGTATCATGAGTTGGACGAGCACCATAAGTGGAAGGTAGTCACGTGATCACCAAGATATTCATTAGCCTTGGCCTCAAACTTTGGAATGTCTAAAGGTAACTTGGTCAGCATGGGAGGCCAACTGGGATCATGACAGATGGGGTCATTTAAGAGCCTTGTCAAATATGGCAAGTGCAAGGTTTCCAGAAATGGTAGTTTGGGTTGTGGATTGTAGCCAGGGAAAAAGGAGCCTGGGGTTTGATCGGCACCAGGTTTCCAGGAAAAGTTAGGTTGTTGGCCAGGGCTCTAGTAATAACCATGAACATTAACAACGTATGGATTGGATGCTTGATGAGACATCATGTTTTGGTTCCCATAATAAGACATAAAGGGTTGAGCTTGCGTCACATTTCAGGGATTTTGGGAGGGGTTTCCCCCTATCGATCTGATAGGCTTAGGCAATGGGCCTTGCCCAGGGTTCCACTGGGTATGGAAAGGGTTTACCTTGATCGTCATCCCTGGCAAGGGGACTGGTCCCTTCCATCGATTCCAAGATCCTTGTGAAGAAGGAATTCCTAAGTGTGCCCCCTATGCAGGAATAGTACCATGTACATGATGTGGTTTTCCATAACCGGGGTTGCCTCCAACTAAAACGGCAGCTGATGAGAAAGAGTTGTTATGAAATGCATCGAATAAAGAGAAACATGTCGAACCAACTAGAATATTATATGGAGGGAGTTATTGACTACCTACTCCAACAAGTGTATGTCAAGCCCGACGGAGTGTTGAGGAACACCTATGATCAAGGGGGATGAAGGGGGTATATGACCCCCCTCCGTAAGGGAAAGCGATAAAGGGAGCGGAAGTGCCCCCAATAGATCCTTGTGGAGAAGTGTTAGAACTCCCTGCCCCCTAACCCAAAGTTTGTAAAGTGGAGGAGGAAAGTACAGTACTTGTACCGAAGCTAGTCATCTCATATGAGAAAGGAGAGCCTGTCGTGTTCTGAGTAAATGGAGAGGTGATCATCGCCATAGACAAAATTAGACCACTACCTGAGGTAGAAGCAGTTGAGAACATGGTGGCCCAGACCAACAATGGTTGGTTAGGAGGTGGAACACCCCCAGTAGTGACGTTCATGAAGGAAATATCAATATTCCCTGCAGAAGTGGCAGTGTGTGCTTCCATTATTACTAGTGACACTACTAGATGCTCGTAAGGTAGAACATGTATGATGATGGGTGTCGATAGATTAGTGATGAGAGGGTTGTAAGGACCAATAGCCTCTTCTCCAAGGTTAGAAATGATTAGCTCCTCTAGAAACAAAATTTCTTCTCTCGAAGATGGTTTGGACACAATTTCCTGTAACCCGGTTGTCTCAAAAGACCCTTGCTGGTCTAATAGTGGGGGGGGGGTTCGAGGTCAACCAACAGCAGGCCCAGAAGCCTTCGCGACCGGTCCAACTCTTGATCCTCCACTATGTGAGAATATCAAAGACACACTAGGGCAATCTATAATCATTTGAAAACCATCACACACTAAAAAAGTACCTATGAGATAAAAACAAGCAATCACTAACTAGTTGGAAGAATAGTTACAACAACCAACACTAGAACAACTTACTAGTGCAAGTGCAACTTGAATACAGAATCACCCTCCAGGTATACTCTACAAAGTGTGGCCCAATGTCTATCCTAGGTACCATGGTATAACCCCAGAGTCACATGTGTAAGTCACTAGAAAGATAGGCAACTAGGTTCCCAACGCGCAAACAGTCACCAGGCAGGTACAGATGACAGTCGGGTGAACCGCAATGAGCAGGGTGTCAATCCTGAAACCTATCAAGGGTATCGAAATCAATTTTTTCGAAAGAAGACTGAGGACCTCGTATAGATTCGAGACCCACTAGAAAATGCAATCAACAAAATCCCAAGACAAACCCTCTATATGCATTCCCCACTACGTTTGGTCCATCTTTGGAGGAATTATCTCTGCTACCTTTCCTTACGTGACCTTGTGTTTAGCCCCAGTGTTAGAGGGGGGTCCCGGATAACTTTTACAATACTGTACTTTTGACACTCCCTAGCACAGACTCTTATGTATGTTTTTCAACCTTGAAGAGTTTCCTCTCCAATCCTAAATCAAGGCTCTAGCCTAGACTAGTTGATGTACCCTACAAAACATAAAGTCTGGTTGATTTTAATTAATTGTTAATTTTTTTGGTCTTGTCTTAAGTCAAAGGTTATGAAAGTAAAACTAGTGATGTTTTGAGAGATGAAAGAGAAGATAAACAACAAACTGGAAACAAAATAACTTCTTCTTGACAAATTCGGATTTTCTCTTTTTAAATTTTATTTTTTTAAACCAACTTTTCAAAAAATTTCTTTCTAAGATCTTTTAACTGAAAAATCAAACAATATTTCACTCGACTACGAGCTACTTATTGTTCTAATTCAATCAGACAAGAACTTATGAAAACAATATCTTTCCTATTGATTAATGCAAATAGCCAACTCTTTAACCAAACCGAGAAGTAAAAAATTTCAATAGGCTTCAAAATACTAGAATTGCAAAAAAATGGATCCCTTTTATTTCTTCTAAAGCAAGAAAACATGATAAAGTGAAGACAAAATAGAAACCAAAAGTCACTTCTGGCCCTACTGCAGATCACAGGGAGTCACTTGACCAAAATCTCAAAAAAGACTGATCTCCAAAAGACTCACAGATTTTTCTAAGACTCTACTACAGAAAAATCAAGAAATATGTTTGATGAAAAGAAAACTATGCTATGGTCAAACCTAGGCTACCAACTTTGATCACGGAGACTAGGGCATAGACCAAAAATACTCCTAAAGAGACTAGCTTCTGACAGGTAAGAGGATGACTGCCTCTCTCTGTGAAAAGATCTCTACAACACAGATACACGATTGTCACCATAGCAACTAGCATATATACGTGTCTTGTCCAAAGGAAGAACGTGTATGCACATGTGAAAAACTACTGCAAGGCGTGTATAGCTCTATAAATTCTCAACAAAGTGAAAAACACAATCCATCACAGGCAGAGAGCACTGGTACTGAAAACCAGATTCCCTTAGAGACAAAGAAAATAACTTTGGCAAAGAGAATGCAAGGAAACTTTTGATCAAACAAAGCTAATTTGAGGCTATTCCTATGTTATAGAATACAACACAGAGACTATGATTGAATCTAGGAAACCCCTGAGAAGGATCACTCCTAATAGAGAAAGAGGATGACTGCCTCTAAAAAAATAATTATGGACTTAAGTTCGCAACTGACACTTCAACAGCCCAGCGGATATACACAGGCTGTCTAAAGGTAGGGCGCGTGTATACGCAAGCAGGGCTTCTGCAAGTCACGTATACCTCTATAAATTCCCAGGATGAAAATTAAACAGACAAGAAATCATGCAAGGAGTACTGGTATGGAAAACCATAATCCCTACAAGCTCAGACTCTTGCAAAAAACTTAGAAAAAATCTAATAAACAAATTATAAAATACCCAAAAAGTATCCCCAAAAAACCCTAGAGAATCCTTGGTATGGTCGCCAATTCTATTGTGGGTGGGAAATCCCTCCTACAAACTAGAATTAAGGGTTTTATCATGCATGCAGAAATTACCTAAAGTCTCCTACTTTCTACCAACATCCCAATCATAAACCCCATTATTCATATGCAAATTCAAGGTTAAAGAGATCCAGTTACTGTACCTTAGTTTCCATGTTTGATGTCGATCCCTTTCATGCTTGGTCGCTCCTTGACTGATCTCTCCTCCCAACACTGACCTGCATTCATAAAAGACAAACAAAGAACTCCACATGCATATAACCTATAAACTAATGGGTTAGATATTCTATCAAAATATAATCATATTTAAATATTGGCAATCTCATATGGCGGTGTGGGAAAAGTATTTCTTTTATTAATCTCACAAAAATTAACCTTACAATGGTGAGATCGGCCACTGCTCCTTGAATTTGGTTCTCAACTCCTCTTCAACTATGCTCCAACTACTTTTGTATATTCTTCTCTTCACACAATAGTTGCAAAATTTTGGGGCAAGGGGAATACTAAATCGGGTATAGTTTCTTTGCTATGATTTTCCTCCTTTTAAATGTGACCCCTACCCCTTCTTTTATAGGCCAAAAAGGGGTAGGTATTTGGTCAAGTGACTGAATATGTACGGTCAGTCGGTTTAGTTAACTTAACCAAAACTGTGTGTTCCGTCTGCAACTTTCCATTTTTTTGTGCTTTTTAGGTATATGCGAGTTGTAGTGGGTCAGCGAGCGTACACACATCTGTAGTAGTGGATCAGGGTATGTATGCCTTCAAAAAGAGTGTTTTTTAAGAAGTTGTTCAATAGTGGCTTAGTAAAGAAGTCAAATAAGATGGCCTAATACCAGGTAAGCATGTCTGGTGCAATTTAGGTCTATGACACCATCATACCCAATCACATCCCATTTATGCTTCTTGACATGTATGAACTCATCAATATTATCAGNCAAGGGGGATGAAGGGGGTATATGACCCCCCTCCGTAAGGGAAAGCGATAAAGGGAGCGGAAGTGCCCCCAATAGATCCTTGTGGAGAAGTGTTAGAACTCCCTGCCCCCTAACCCAAAGTTTGTAAAGTGGAGGAGGAAAGTACAGTACTTGTACCGAAGCTAGTCATCTCATATGAGAAAGGAGAGCCTGTCGTGTTCTGAGTAAATGGAGAGGTGATCATCGCCATAGACAAAATTAGACCACTACCTGAGGTAGAAGCAGTTGAGAACATGGTGGCCCAGACCAACAATGGTTGGTTAGGAGGTGGAACACCCCCAGTAGTGACGTTCATGAAGGAAATATCAATATTCCCTGCAGAAGTGGCAGTGTGTGCTTCCATTATTACTAGTGACACTACTAGATGCTCGTAAGGTAGAACATGTATGATGATGGGTGTCGATAGA
Source organism: Picea glauca (assembly GCA_000966675.3). Classification (NCBI taxonomy): domain Eukaryota; kingdom Viridiplantae; phylum Streptophyta; class Pinopsida; order Pinales; family Pinaceae; genus Picea; species Picea glauca. Next base: position 66,736 of record JZKD02S0364350.1, on the reverse strand, counting down.
TTAGTGATGAGAGGGTTGTAAGGACCAATAGCCTCTTCTCCAAGGTTAGAAATGATTAGCTCCTCTAGAAACAAAATTTCTTCTCTCGAAGATGGTTTGGACACAATTTCCTGTAACCCGGTTGTCTCAAAAGACCCTTGCTGGTCTAATAGTGGGGGGGGGGTTCGAGGTCAACCAACAGCAGGCCCAGAAGCCTTCGCGACCGGTCCAACTCTTGATCCTCCACTATGTGAGAATATCAAAGACACACTAGGGCAATCTATAATCATTTGAAAACCATCACACACTAAAAAAGTACCTATGAGATAAAAACAAGCAATCACTAACTAGTTGGAAGAATAGTTACAACAACCAACACTAGAACAACTTACTAGTGCAAGTGCAACTTGAATACAGAATCACCCTCCAGGTATACTCTACAAAGTGTGGCCCAATGTCTATCCTAGGTACCATGGTATAACCCCAGAGTCACATGTGTAAGTCACTAGAAAGATAGGCAACTAGGTTCCCAACGCGCAAACAGTCACCAGGCAGGTACAGATGACAGTCGGGTGAACCGCAATGAGCAGGGTGTCAATCCTGAAACCTATCAAGGGTATCGAAATCAATTTTTTCGAAAGAAGACTGAGGACCTCGTATAGATTCGAGACCCACTAGAAAATGCAATCAACAAAATCCCAAGACAAACCCTCTATATGCATTCCCCACTACGTTTGGTCCATCTTTGGAGGAATTATCTCTGCTACCTTTCCTTACGTGACCTTGTGTTTAGCCCCAGTGTTAGAGGGGGGTCCCGGATAACTTTTACAATACTGTACTTTTGACACTCCCTAGCACAGACTCTTATGTATGTTTTTCAACCTTGAAGAGTTTCCTCTCCAATCCTAAATCAAGGCTCTAGCCTAGACTAGTTGATGTACCCTACAAAACATAAAGTCTGGTTGATTTTAATTAATTGTTAATTTTTTTGGTCTTGTCTTAAGTCAAAGGTTATGAAAGTAAAACTAGTGATGTTTTGAGAGATGAAAGAGAAGATAAACAACAAACTGGAAACAAAATAACTTCTTCTTGACAAATTCGGATTTTCTCTTTTTAAATTTTATTTTTTTAAACCAACTTTTCAAAAAATTTCTTTCTAAGATCTTTTAACTGAAAAATCAAACAATATTTCACTCGACTACGAGCTACTTATTGTTCTAATTCAATCAGACAAGAACTTATGAAAACAATATCTTTCCTATTGATTAATGCAAATAGCCAACTCTTTAACCAAACCGAGAAGTAAAAAATTTCAATAGGCTTCAAAATACTAGAATTGCAAAAAAATGGATCCCTTTTATTTCTTCTAAAGCAAGAAAACATGATAAAGTGAAGACAAAATAGAAACCAAAAGTCACTTCTGGCCCTACTGCAGATCACAGGGAGTCACTTGACCAAAATCTCAAAAAAGACTGATCTCCAAAAGACTCACAGATTTTTCTAAGACTCTACTACAGAAAAATCAAGAAATATGTTTGATGAAAAGAAAACTATGCTATGGTCAAACCTAGGCTACCAACTTTGATCACGGAGACTAGGGCATAGACCAAAAATACTCCTAAAGAGACTAGCTTCTGACAGGTAAGAGGATGACTGCCTCTCTCTGTGAAAAGATCTCTACAACACAGATACACGATTGTCACCATAGCAACTAGCATATATACGTGTCTTGTCCAAAGGAAGAACGTGTATGCACATGTGAAAAACTACTGCAAGGCGTGTATAGCTCTATAAATTCTCAACAAAGTGAAAAACACAATCCATCACAGGCAGAGAGCACTGGTACTGAAAACCAGATTCCCTTAGAGACAAAGAAAATAACTTTGGCAAAGAGAATGCAAGGAAACTTTTGATCAAACAAAGCTAATTTGAGGCTATTCCTATGTTATAGAATACAACACAGAGACTATGATTGAATCTAGGAAACCCCTGAGAAGGATCACTCCTAATAGAGAAAGAGGATGACTGCCTCTAAAAAAATAATTATGGACTTAAGTTCGCAACTGACACTTCATCATCCCAGCGGATATACACGGGCTATCTAAAGGTAGGGCGCATGTATACGCAAGCAAGGCTTCTGTAAGTCATGTATACCTCTATAAATTCCCAGGATGAAAATTAAACAGACAAGAAGTCATGCAAGGAGTACTGGTATGGAAAACCATAATCCCTACAAGCTCAGACTCTTGCAAAAAACTTAGAAAAAAGCTAATAAACAAATTATAAAATACCCAAAAAGTATCCCCAAAAAACCCTAGAGAATCCTTAGTACGGTCGCCAATTCTATTGTGGGTGGGAAATCCCTCCTACAGACTAGAATTAAGGGTTCTATCATGCATGCATAAATTACCTAAAGTCTCCTACTTTCTACCAACATCCCAATCATAAACCCCATTATTCATATGCAAATTCAAGGTTAAAGAGATCCAGTTACTGTACCTTAGTTTCCATGTTTGATGTCGATCCCTTTCATGCTTGGTCGCTCCTTGACTGATCTCTCCTCCCAACACTGACCTGCATTCATAAAAGACAAACAAAGAACTCCACATGCATATAACCTATAAACTAATGGGTTAGATATTCTATCAAAATATAATCATATTTAAATATTGGCAATCTCATATGGCGGTGTGGGAAAAGTATTTCTTTTATTAATCTCACAAAAATTAACCTTACAATGGTGAGATCGGCCACTGCTCCTTGAATTTGGTTCTCAACTCCTCTTCAACTATGCTCCAACTACTTTTGTATATTCTTCTCTTCACACAATAGTTGCAAAATTTTGGGGCAAGGGGAATACTAAATCGGGTATAGTTTCTTTGCTATGATTTTCCTCCTTTTAAATGTGACCCCTACCCCTTCTTTTATAGGCCAAAAAGGGGTAGGTATTTGGTCAAGTGACTGAATATGTACGGTCAGTCGGTTTAGTTAACTTAACCAAAACTGTGTGTTCCGTCTGCAACTTTCCATTTTTTTGTGCTTTTTAGGTATATGCGAGTTGTAGTGGGTCAGCGAGCGTACACACATCTGTAGTAGTGGATCAGGGTATGTATGCCTTCAAAAAGAGTGTTTTTTAAGAAGTTGTTCAATAGTGGCTTAGTAAAGAAGTCAAATAAGATGGCCTAATACCAGGTAAGCATGTCTGGTGCAATTTAGGTCTATGACACCATCATACCCAATCACATCCCATTTATGCTTCTTGACATGTATGAACTCATCAATATTATCAGCAAACTCATTACCATTATCATAACATGAAGGGCATGAAACATCCAAGGGATCCTCTAACACTTCTTCACTTTCCAAATCATAAAATAAAGCATCATCGAAATCTTGGAAAGGGAAATAACTTATCGTGTTTACTTCTTCCTATGTAGGAGCTTTGGGGATTTGGATAACTTCATCAAATGGAAGAGCATGAATCATTGTCTAATCCTCATGACTTGCACTTATATTTTCATCTTCACAACATGGAGGATCTATCTTTTCGAAGGGTTCAAATTCTTCTTTACCTTTTGAATCATAGAATAGGGTATCCTCAAAAAACTGAAAAGGAAGGTGACTAACCTCATCCCCTTCTCTTTGTGCGGGAGGATTAGGATCTTAGATGGATTCATCAGAGGGAGTAGCACACATTAATGCTTCATCATTATGTTTGATATCTTTAGGCTCTAACTCCTCAACCAAGCCTTCATTATCATTGGCAGAATCATGAGTAAATTCTTTCCATTTCCCATGGGATTGATAACCTTCATCAAGATCCCTTTCCTCAACCTATTTTTGATTGATGTCTTGTTCTAAATATTTTGGGGTTTCTTCAATAGAGGTCTCAAGGGAGGGTACTCTCTTGAGAATATCTAGGGTATCTTTGGGCTCACAAACCTTGACTTCTGGAACAAAGGATTGTTCTTTGAATGAGGAGATGTTGGCTTCGATTTCAGTAGCAATGTCATAAACTTCCTAGATTGTTCTAGGAGATTTATCTCTGATAGGGAAACCTATTTTTCTTGTAAAGGCTTTGGTGTAAAGCAAAAGAAGAAATTTGTGTGATGGGTGATAGCTTGATGGGATCTGTTGTATTACCACCTTAAATCTATCATGAAATTCCCTAATAGTTTCATTCTCATTCTTCTTTATATAATTAAGTTTGTTTATCATCATGTTGATATCTTCTAACTTAATACCCCATCTTTTGAGAAAGTGATTTTCTAACTGGTCCATAGATGTGATGCTAGCATCAGGGAGGTTATCATACCATTTCCAAGCATTTCCATGAAGACTGGTAGAGAAAATTTTCATCGCCAAATCTTCACCATCATCACTGTTAGGGTGGAGTTGAAAGAAAGCCCTAAAATTATCCATGTTATCTTCGACTATAACCCCATCATTACTAGTCAATCTAGGGGCCCATTTTTCATACCTCGGAGGCATTTGTCGAGGGTAACCCAGAATTTTATTCATATCTAAGGGTTTAAAATTACCTGGGTCTCATTGAGAGGCCATAGTTGGATTTGTCATTAGTGGAATCACCAAATAATATTTCTCGGGATCATCAAAGGGAAAAGAGAGAATCACCCTCAGTGGAGTCACCAGGTAATATTTGTAAGATAAAGGCTTTGAGAGAAAGCTTACCAAAAAAATTATCATTTGAGTAATATTGACTCAATGTTCCCCGGAAATAATGCCAAAATGTTATCGCACAATTTTTACTTGCCCAAATACCAATGAAATTGAATGCAAGATTGTCGTAACATGGGGTGAACAATCATTATCACCTTAATAGGAAACCCCTTTCTATTTAGGAGTATATCAAGGTTACCCCAGGGGAGAAGTCTCAAATGACCTAAAGGGATGATCAGAATAAGGAAAGGATGCAAGAAACCCCCCTCTCACTGGTCACTCAATTCAAAAGGTTCTTAAGGTCCTTAAGGGATGAAACAATGATAAAAATGGAGTGTACCTGCCCAAAACAAGACAAGAAAGAAAATATGGCATCTTTCACGTAAAAAATATGATGTTAGTGCTTCTTAAGACCATGACCCTTCAAAAAATAGGCTATTTGATATAAATTTACAACAATGTAATAGTTTACAACAACAATAAGTATTTGTAATAGCCACAAAAATAGTTCCTTGAAATTGCTTGAAAAAGACAAGAAAATGTAGCTTTAACTATGATGAATGATAATTAATTGTCACAAGAAAATTTGGCAATGTCTAGGTAACATTTAATGTCACTTTTGCAGAGAATTTGCTGTAGTTAGATGGTTGTAGCAATCCTTTTTAATAGCATCAAATTCTAGTGCTCAAAATTGCAAGGAAATGCCATGTAAACTTATCATTTATCTAGTAGATTGATTGGACATTGTCACAAGCAATTTCTGAGTAAGCTAAGTGCAATTACATAGGTGAATGCAGAAAATTAGCATGGATTAGTATGGTTGTAGTAGTGATTTGAAAAAACAACAAGTTAGCTAAGGAATTAGTCTAGTTTAGGGTTAGTAAAAGTTACCAAAACCTTCAAGGATGAAGGTTTGAGTGCTTGTTTTATCAATCCTTAAATAAGAGGGAGACTACAACTAGTGCCTTCTAGGGATTATGGAGTCAAGTGGAGGCTTCTTCTAAGGCTCCAAATCAATTTTGATAGTGCACAAAAGTCTAAGAGGGAGAATGCATAGGAGAAGTAGTAACTTAAGTGACCCTATGCATTTTCCTAAAGAAACAAGATACTAGGGTGTAGGCAATTCTAGTCCCTAACACCTTGCTCTCCTTAGGCTTCTTATAGGAAAAACTTAGGCAAATATAAGTAGGTCAAAACCTTAGAGTGCTACAAAATTAGGGCTCTAGGGTTTTACTAGTTACTAGATCAAATCAATGAAATTTTTTGATAAATATAAATTCAAAAAGTAGCAAATTAAGTTCCTTACTTCAAGCATTAAGTATACCATGCAATCTCATAATATTTTATGAGAAAATAAAACCATACATAAACCATTCAATAAATGACAAAAATACAGATTTTACCTACTTGCACTAAGAATAATCATGAAAATACCATAAAAGATCACCATAAATGATTCCAAGATTGATCCACTTGCAAACAATAAGCCTTATACAAGAGTGTACCTCACAATTTCATCCAATAGCTCTTCTAGGGAGAAACTTTCAGACCTCTCCTCCTGTGTGAGGAGCTGTGATCAAAAATGAGAGTTTTCTCTCTCTATTTATACAGTACCAATGAGCTTTAATTAAAATTAGGTCACAAAAAGGATGATAGGCCCAATTTACAATTAAAATCTAGTTTTTACATAAATTACATTTATTAAACCCTAATATCATATCCAAGGTTGACGCCATGCCCTTCAAGGGTGACACTAGGCCCCTAGGTGGAACATTAGGCCTCAAATGAAAAACGTTTGGCCTCCAAAGGCACTGAATTATGCCACACGTGCCAACTAGCATACAACTTCCCTCATAAGTGAAAACCCTAACTCTGGATAATGTCAGGGTCATAATTATGATGCCATGTGCTCTCAAGGTTCAAAATCCAAGTGGAAAGGCAATACCCGCTTGGGTATGGGTGTGTCAGAGTGTCCCTGGTGAAAAGTCCTTGTTTCTTCCTGGCACAAGCCTCTGGTGTCTCTCTCCCCCTGGTGTGGTCACAACATCCATCTGTGGTATTTCAGCCCCATGGAGATTCAAGGTAATCATTCCCCCATATGTATCTGTCCACCAGGAAAAGTCCTGCAGCAAAAATAGGTACGCCCTCTTGGGGTTCATAATTCATAGGAATCATAGCAATGTCAATCACATCTAATAATCAAATTACACAAACATATGCATCAAACCCCACTTTACCCCAGACAAATTCTCAAAGATGTTAAGTAATTTAACAAGTCAAGTTTGGAGAGGGTCTTAGGATGTCCTATTGGGATAATCCTCTTTAATTTTGAGGTGTTTCCTAGGTGGGAGACAATCTAGGTCATTTAAGTTTGTGTGAGGTGAAATGGTAAGTGTTTGGGCATATGGTGCAATGATAATAGGGAAATGTAGGTCTTACCTGTGGGTGTCTCTATAGAGGGCAAGTTGCACCTTATCATGGATTTCATTTTTTCCTAGCCCATTCAATGCCTTTTATTCTTAATCTTATTG
>JZKD02S0364350.1:0-10769 GCA_000966675.3 Picea glauca | reverse complement strand
CTTTTATCATTATATCTCCTTTCAACTGCTCTGAAATGGATAATTTCTGTGATTTTCCAGTTTCTTCTTTTTGTAAAGAAGTTATTATCTTTTGGAAAGAATTCCTTGCTGCTTTGAATTCTCTTTCTTTTTTCACTACCCTTTCCATAGACCTTTCAGATTCTTGAAAATAATTCTGGATGATTTCCAGATTACAAAATATCTTTTGTTGTTCTTCCTCAATATTTGCATATATCTCTGATACTTTGGTCTTGAAATGTTCCATTTCAATCACTTGATTAGTAATTGAAATGATTTTATGTTGCAGAGATGTATTTTCATTACCCAACTTTTGTACTTGTTCTTGAGTAACCTGTATCATGTTTTTTGCCTCATCCAAATTTTCATTTAGATTTTGGATTTCTTGGATGTCTTTAAGTCTAGCCTGTTCTAGACCTTTTTGTATTCCCCAGCCAATAATTTTTTCATTCTCCTTTAATTTGTCCTGTAGTTTCATTATTTCCCGATCCTTTTGCTCTAGCATAGTGGTTAGATTTCCTATAGAGTACAAGTTGGTTGATGCTATAGCACCCATGGTTCCCGCTAGCTCTGTAGTGAATTCTCCTTCATTTAGATTCTTTCCATCAATGATAATTTTATGTTCTTATATCATTCTTTCTCCTACAGGATGTAATTCCTGTTTCAAGACAGCTCTTCATTTTTTACTGAAAAAATGATCAGATGAAGGGATTTCATCTCTAGTAATTGGCTCTAAATCACTCACATATAGAACTCCTTCTTGGGGGGTTCCAAAAGTAGACTGAAGTGGAGTCAATGTTGTAATAGGACTGCCGAGTTCCTGTGAAGTTGTTCCCCCAACATTCTCTGGGATGTCATCTAGAATTATTGGGCTTGTTTCAATTCCTTTTCCTTTTTCTGTCTGTGATTCTCTGGTCTGGAAACCCTCTATATTCTAAGAAGGATTTTTAGAATCTTTCAATTTATCCTTGTCACTTGAATCATACTGAATGATGGTTTCAAACCCTGGAGGCATTGTTTCTTGCTCTTGCGCTAATGTTGACATCTCGCCTTGTAAAATCTTTGGCAGACATCGTCATCTATTTCTTTGAAAAGATGCGAACCCCACCTGTGCATCAGGTGACAAGGTTTGCACTCTGCTCTGAACTTCTTCATAAAATTTAACATTTCTAAAAACATCATCATAAACTGAAAATTCATGTTCATATGCTTTTAAACCACATTGTGTGAAATGATGACTGATTATTTGATATGGGCCGTGTTTCCTGTGCTCTATATCTGGTAATTTTACTTTGTTCATTGACTCAGCGTCTGCCTTTGAATGGCCTATGTTTAATAAAACAAATTTTCCTAGATAAATAGGAAAAGATGGCCATGCTTTTTTCTGCTGAGCTTTTAGTTCTAGCCCAATACACCCATTTACTAACTGATAAGGCACTTCTCTGCATATTAACCTATCTGGTAAAATTTTGGGGAGTGCATGGGGTGGAATAGAACAGCCATAAACTCTCACATAGGAAAAAGTTTCCTCGATGAACCAGTCAACGATTGACTTGAGGTTTTCTATGATGTTATTAGAAATGCGAGGAGGTTCCCATCCAAAGAATATTTTGTGCAGAGGGATAATTACATAATGACACAACTCATAAAAAGTATTTTTGGCATTTTCTTCCTAGAGAGCAGAATGGTACTTATGAACAGGCGCTGGACAAGAAGCATTCCAAATCCAATTCATTAATGGAAAAGGAGTCATAAAACAAATGGCATCCATGATATAAGCTAACATGTAAAAAGACACTGGCTGTCCTTTTGACCTAGCTATTTTGTAATTCATAACCTCTGATGTAAGGTTGTATGATAGAATTTTTAGCCAATTGAAACTGTGTCCCTCTGAAACTTCCTCCAAGAAAGGTGTCCATTCTGCATTAAAGTGAAACCGATCCTTTCTCCCAAAAAGTCTACATAACATCATTGCTACGTACACCATATATTCATTTAAGGAAGCTGTGGCATATATTCCATGGATATCAGCCCTAAACTTGTTTTCATCTCTAGCCCATCCTCTTATCATATCTGGGTATGTTTGGCCACCTTCAATGCACTCATTTTTTTGAAATGCGGCTACAAACTCAGAATTACAAGTGTGTCTAAAGTTGGGTGAGAGCTTATACATTACTTGGATATGTTCATGCCTGAATGAGCCGATAACAGCTCCTTGTTTGTTCAGAATACTTTTGGTCGGAACATCTACTTTATCCAGTGCCCAGGCGATCATGTCGGTATATGAAAAAAGTTTCATCCGTGCAGCGACCTTGTGAAGCTCAGTCTCGACGATATATCAGATGTGATTATCCGAATCAGTGGCCACGTATTTCAACTCCTCTTCTAGTATTTTGGCAATTCCATTCCATGACTTGACAGAGTGTACCCCAGATGTAGTAGTGTCTAAAATAATATCACCTTCTGGTTGCTCTTCAGTTTTCTTCGAAGATTTTTTGGGTGCCATAGCTCTGTGTTCACTTGAAAACCTGTAACAGAGCAGAATTTAGCTTCGAAATGATAATTTGAACGTTTCAAAAATTTATTTCAAGTATATCATAATAGAATTGAGATTTGTACCTCTGTTATGAATTTAAGGCTCTTAATGCAAAAGATATTCCCGAATATATACATTTAATGTTTGTACTTGAGCTTTCCCGATATTTTCAAATAGAATAGAAACTTACCAAATCGGACTATGTCGCATTAAAGATCATTTATCAAAAGTTTAAATCTTAAACCTTGTTTCTAAGAATGATTAATTAGCGTTAATCTTGATTTAAATTTGAGAACATTCTTATCGGAGTTTCAGAACTTTTGATGTCAAGGAAAAAAGTCATCGAAGAATCCCGATAGCTGAAATCGCGATGTATTATTTAAGTTAAACTCTTTTTATTATCTTAATTAATCCAGATTAATAAAATTTTGGGATTTCATTCATCGGGAAATCAGGGATCAGGAAATCGGGAAATCCAATGTCATGAAAACTGCTGCTCGCAAAACCACGAACTTCGATATCCCAATATGATTATTTACTCTTAATCATGCTTAACAGTAATTAGTTTAATTCCAAACCTGACTTAAGGATTAACTGTATCGCGAAATCGGGAAATTGGAAAATACGATGANCTTTTATCATTATATCTCCTTTCAACTGCTCTGAAATGGATAATTTCTGTGATTTTCCAGTTTCTTCTTTTTGTAAAGAAGTTATTATCTTTTGGAAAGAATTCCTTGCTGCTTTGAATTCTCTTTCTTTTTTCACTACCCTTTCCATAGACCTTTCAGATTCTTGAAAATAATTCTGGATGATTTCCAGATTACAAAATATCTTTTGTTGTTCTTCCTCAATATTTGCATATATCTCTGATACTTTGGTCTTGAAATGTTCCATTTCAATCACTTGATTAGTAATTGAAATGATTTTATGTTGCAGAGATGTATTTTCATTACCCAACTTTTGTACTTGTTCTTGAGTAACCTGTATCATGTTTTTTGCCTCATCCAAATTTTCATTTAGATTTTGGATTTCTTGGATGTCTTTAAGTCTAGCCTGTTCTAGACCTTTTTGTATTCCCCAGCCAATAATTTTTTCATTCTCCTTTAATTTGTCCTGTAGTTTCATTATTTCCCGATCCTTTTGCTCTAGCATAGTGGTTAGATTTCCTACAGAGTACAAGTTGGTTGATGCTATAGCACCCATGGTTCCCGCTAGCTCTGTAGCAAATTCTCCTTCATTTAGCTTCTTTCCATCAATGATAATTTTATGTTTTTATATCATCCTTTCTCCTACAGGATGTAATTCCTGTTTCAAGACAGCTCTTCATTTTTTACTGAAAAAATAATCAGATGAAGGGATTTCATCTCTAGTAATCGGCTCTAAATCACTCACATATAGAACTCCTTCTTGGGGGGTTCCAAAAGTAGACTGAAGTGGAGTCAATGCTGTAATAGGACTGTCAAGTTCCTGTGAAGTTGTTCCCCCAACATTCTCTGGGATGTCATCTAGAATTATTGGGCTTGTTTCAATTCCTTTTCCTTTTTCTGTCTGTGATTCTCTGGTCTGGAAACCCTCTGTATTCTGAGAAGGATTTTCAGAATCTTTCAATTTATCCTTGTCACTTGAATCATACTGAATGATGGTTTCAAACCCTGGAGGCATTGTTTCTTGCTCTTGCGCTGATGTTGACATCTCACCTTGTAAAAGCTTTGGCAGACATCATCATATATTTCTTTGAAAAGATGCAAACCCCACCTGTGCATCAGGTGACAAGGTTTGCACTCTGCTCTGAACTTCTTCATAAAATTTAACATTTCTAAAAACATCATCATAAACTGAAAATTCATGTTCATATGCTTTTAAACCACATTGTGTGAAATGATGACTGATTATTTGATATGGGTTGTGTTTCCTGTGCTCTATATCTGGTAATTTTACTTCGTTCATTGACTTAGTGTCTGCCTTTGAATGGCCTATGTTTAATAAAACAAATTTTCCTAGATAAACAGGAAAAGATGGCCATGCCTTTTTCTGCTGAGCTTTTAGTTCTAGCCCAATACCCCCATTTACTAACTGATAAGACACTTCTCTGTATATTAACCTATTTGGTAAAATTTTGGGGAGTGCATGGGGCGGAATAGAACAGCCATAAACTCTCACATAGGAAAAAGTTTCCTCGATGAACTAGTCAACGACTGACTTGAGGTTTTCTATGATGTTATTAGAAATGCGAGGAGGTTCCCATCCAAAGAATATTTTGTGCAGAGGGATAATTACATAATGACACAGCTCATAAAAGGTATTTTTGGCATTTTCTTCCTAGAGAGCAGAATGGTACTTATGAACAGGCTCTAGACAAGAAGCATTCCAAGTCCAATTCATTAATGGAAAAGGAGTCATAAAACAAATGGCATCCATGATATAAGCTGACATGTAAAAAGACACTGGCTGTCCTTTTGACCTAGCTATTTTGTAATTCATAACCTCTGATGTAAGGTTGTCTGATAGAATTTTGTGCCAATTGAAACTGCGTCCCTCTGAAACTTCCTCCAAGAAAGGTGTCCATTCTGCATTAAAGTGAAACCGATCCTTTCTCCCAAAAAGTCTACATAACATCATTGCTACATACACCATATATTCATTTAAGGAAGCTGTGGCATATATTCCATGTATATCAGCCCTAAACTTGTTTTCATCTCTAGCCCATCCTCTTATCATATCTGGGTATGTTTGGCCACCTTCAATGCACTAATTTTTTTGAAATGCGGCTACAAACTCAGAATTAGAAGTGTGTCTAAAGTTGGGCGAGAGCTTATACATTACTTGGATATGTTCAGGCCTGAATGAGCCGATAACAGCTCCTTGTTTGTTCTGAATACTTCTGGTCGGAACATCTACTTTATCCAGTGCCCAGGCGATCATGTCGGTATATGAAAAAAGTTTCGGCCGTGCAGCGACCTTGTGAAGCTCAGTCTCGGCGATATCTCAGATGTGATTATCCGAATCAGTGGCCGTGTATTTCAGCTCCTCTTCTAGTATTTCGGCAATTCCATTCCATGACTTGACAGAGTGTACCCCAGATGTAGTAGTGTCTGAAATAATATCACCTTCTGGTTGCTCTTCAGTTTTCTTCGAAGATTTTTTGGGTGCCATAGCTCTCTGTTCACTTGAAAACCTGTAACAGAGCAGAATTTAGCTTCGAAATGATAATATGAACGTTTCAAAAATTTATTTCGAGTATATCATAATAGAATTGAGATTTGTACCTCTGTTATGAATTTAAGGCTCTTAATGCAAAAGATATTCCCGAATATATACATTTAATGTTTGTACTTGAGCTTTCCCGATATTTTCAAATAGAATAGAAACTTACCAAATCGGACTATGTCGCATTAAATATCATTTATCAAAAGTTTAAATCTTAAACCTTGTTTCTAAGAATGATTAATTAGCGTTAATCTTGATTTAAATTTGAGAACATTCTTATCGGAGTTTCGGAACTTTTGATGTCAAGGAAAAAAGTCATCGAAGAATCCTGATAGCTGAAATCGCGATGTATTATTTAAGTTAAACTCTTTTTATTATCTTAATTAATCCAGATTAATAAAATTTCGGGATTACATTCATCGGGAAATTGGGGATCGGGAAATCGGGAAATCCAATGTCATGAAAACTGCTGCTCGCAAAACCGCGAACTTTGATATCCCAATATGATTATTTACTCTTAATCATGCTTAACAGTAATTAGTTTAATTCCAAACCTGACTTAAGGATTAACTGTATCGCGAAATCGGGAAATTGGAAAATACGATGACAAGTTTCTTTTTTCTCGCAAAATCGTGAATCTTGATTTTGCGATGAGATTAACTTAAAGTTTAAATGCTTTTTTTAATTCTGATTTAAGTAAATGATGTTTTAATTAAGGATTAACTGTATCGGGAAATTAGGGATCGGGATTTCGCTATTCGATTTGCGTTGAACATTTGTTCATTCAAAACTCCGAATCCCGATATTCCGATTTAAATTAAAATTCCTTTAATTTTTAATCATTACTATTCATTTAAAAGGTCGTTTGGAAAAGTGTTTGAAACTTATGTTTAATAAAAATTTTCCATTTTTTGTCCAAAAATAATAAATAAAAGCATCTTGAATTTATTAGTGGTGAAATTCTAGTTTTAGGAAATTTGGAAAATACAAAGACTTCAAGAATACAAATTTTCCATCCTCAAGATAAAAAATTCAAGGTTTGTTTCAATAGGGCTATAACCCGACACTGTCCCAATAGAGCAGCGTTTGCTGAACTTAGAATCCCTGGATGAAGATTGTCGATCTTCATTACAGAACAATGAAGTAGCCAAAAAATGATCAAAGGCCACCTTTGATTTCCATGTCAACCTTCGCTCATTTAGCGAAGGAGACCTCGTCGTCACTTACGATATTGCTCATGATACCCTTGGCCATGGAAAATTTGAGTCCCTGTGGCTTGGACCGTACATCATCCAACATTGCCTCACTAAAGGCACATACATCCTAGTCTCCCCTGAAGGCCATCCTCTCAAGGAACCCGTCAATGGGTTGTACTTAAGGAAATTTTATGCCTGAGCATAGCTATACTACAGTAGGATTTTTCTTTTTTGTACGTCTTTTGTAGAGTTTTTAGTCTTCTTTTATCCATACCTCCCGTCTAATCTATCACTCATTTTATTGACATATGAAACCTCCATTGGCCTACCACATTTGTTACACCGACGGAGCTAGCCGCTGGACACATAATCTCTCTTTGACTGCTTGGGACCTCTATTCGCCTTCACATGACCTGCTCCACACCAGTGACATATGCTTAGGCTCAACCACCAACAATCAAGCAGATTTTCATTTTTCTCCTCGTTGAGGCCAATCATCTCCATATTCGTCACCTTAACGTCTTATTAGATTCCCAACTTGTCGTCCTCCAGCTCAACAATGTATACCGTGTCCGTGATTCTTGCCTCTTCTGCAAATAGTTGCAGGGTAGACATTTATCTCGACATTTTGATTCCATTACATTTACACATATCCCAAGACAATATAATCAAATAGTAGATAACATGGATAACATTATACTAGATTGGCATATATCACATCAAGACATCTTCACATACACATAAACCATCAAAAGTCTGTCACAACATATAGACTAGACATCATCCACTACATAAAAAAAAAATCATCAACAATAAACACATCACACATGTACACAGAGATCCAAAAATGTATATCCATATATATATATATATATATATTAGTCCACATGTTATAAAGTGTTTACAAAAATAATACATCACCCATAGGCAGGTGAATCACCTCATCCCTACCAAATACAAAACTGGATGTCACAACTATACAAAATGGGCTCACCAGCCTATATCAAATGCACAACTACATATCTAGCAGCTCTCAGGGCACCTCTAGTGCTCCAACACTAGGTCCTCCCTCTGGCGGAGGTGCCCCACCAACTCCAGGTCCCTCAGGTCTCGAAGGCAACCATCTAGTCATTGCAGCTCCGACTAGAGCTGCTATGTGGATCAAGGTCTGTGACTCTACCAACAACCCAATACAATGCTCCAGGATCCCCTCATCCTGTATCTACACCCACATCCTCTTAGCCACTCCCTGTAGAATCGCCTCTAGTCAGTGGTAGAAATCATCAAACTCTCCCCCAGCCTCACCCGGAGGAGAATGTTATGGCCCTTTCCCGGGGTCATCATAACAACGTCTCCGGGCTGCTCTATCATCATCACCGGGCCTCGCCCCAACATCCTCTCGATGTCACCTCTCCCCTGCTCGCAACTCTCCCTTTGGTGGTCTCATAGGCCCTTAGCAGGATGGCACTCTGATTAGGCCGACCTCTTGTCCACACAATCCCACATCTACACAAACAAACACACAATAGCATCATCATCCCTACAAATATCAACCATATGCTATACTATCTAAAATAAAATCAACAAAACCAACAACCAAAACATCATACCTCAGCGATCGAGTACCTCTCCTGGGGGTAATATCATCTTAAGGTCATCATGGAAATCTATCCCACTGTATGGAAACTTCAATATGATCTATGGCATCTGACGCCACACCTATGCAGCCTCGGCCATGAAGTAGTGGCCACCCTCCCCACCCCCATGACAAACCAAAATCGTTGACCACCGCCGCAATCGTGGCTCTCGCGCTCTCGACGGGTCTAACAAAACTCTCGGGTGCAACATTGGCACCCTCTCTAGAAACCAAGCCACCAGGATAGATCCAAGAGAAAAATCCCCTAATTCAACTGCTCGACACTTGGTGAGCTATCCCACCATATTGGATTACAACATCAAGCCCCAAGCGAAATTTTCATCACCTAGTTCCCGTTGCATGATTTCCAGTTAGCCACCACTGATACGCTGAGTCACGAGCGACCCATACACTCTCACAACCATTGTGGCCATTGTTGTGAGGTAAATCTTCTTATGGACTAGAAAATGGGGTTAGACTTTGCATGCAGATATGACCTATAGAAAATATACTTTCTATCTTTGTCCCCAAACTTAAATCCCATTTCTTTTTAGTAAATGCATGGCTAGATCAACCTACCTCATTCCGGGTGTTTGATGTCAATCCTTTTTCACACTTGATTACTTGTTCACAGTTCTTCTTTCCAATGCTGACCTGCATACAAGACAAGAAACAACTACACATGCATACTACCTATAGAATAACGGGTTAGAAATTCAAACATGTACTTAGCAAATTATGAATAACTCATGAATTGGGATAGGAAAATCACTTTCTTTATTACTTTGAATGAGTCAACTTACAGAAGTTGAAACCAGCCACCACTCCGTGATCCTGATCCTGGGCTCCTCTTCGACTTTCCTCCAACTGCTTTTCTTTGTATCTCCTTTGGCACAAGGAAGGCTAAAGTGTTGGGACAATGGGAATACACAAATGGGCAAAGTTTATTTGCTATATTTTTCCTCTCTCCAAATGGGACCCCTACCCCTTCTTTTATAGGCTAGAAGGAGCTAGGTATTTGGACGAACCCTCGATCATGCATGGCTGAGAGTTTTAGTTAACTCACCCATAGCTTTTGTGTTCCATTGGCAACTTTCCTTTTTTTTTTCTTTTTTCGGTCCACGCGTGTTGTTTTAGTTCATCCAGCGTGTACACATGTGCAGTAATGGAGTAGGGCATGTGGGCCTTTATAAAAGAGGTTTTTTAAAGAGTTGTTCAACATTGCTTTGGAAAATAAGGGATACAAGATGGCCTTATGCCAGGTAATCATGTGTGGTGCAATTTAGGGTTATAATAGATGCCCCCTAATGTGTGAGGTCAGAAGAGCATTTGATGGCCGAAATACATTACCAATCTTTACTGATGTGTCGAATGATTGAGCCCAAGGATCAGGAACCGGGAGGTTTCATTTGCAAAATAACAAATGTCTCACCGAGGCGGGCATACCCATGCTCGAGATAAAGTAGAATGATGGCTACCAATCAAATACACAGTAGATCCATGTCATATAAATATATAAAGAGTAGTCGCGAATAATACACAGCGGTGCTACATCTCAAAATCGAAAAGATATACATATAGAGTATCCATGTTCTAGAATCTGATACGGCCTATGGCTAGAGATGAGATCTTCAACGCTCGAGCAAAAAATTCAAAATCTTCAAAACTTGGGTAGGAGTGTAATATGAGTGTACGACTACACTACCCAGAGGTCTTCGATGACTCGTTGGTCTTGGACTTGATAATCTTGATGATCAGACTGGAGGCTTCATTGATTTCGAATAAGGACTTTATTGGATGTTCAGGATGGCTAGGTATGAGGGCAGGAGACATATTGCAGAGGGGCCAACTCAAGCTTGGTGACAAACTTCCCTTGGAAAATCACACAACAAATGATAAGACTTAGGCAGCATGGCATTAATCATAAGTCTACGAAGCATGAGGCAACACAAAATCTCCATATGTTTGGAAGGATAACCAAACGGTGGAGGACACAACTCTATATAGCGAGAAAAATCTTCCTAAGGTTGTACTACATCCCATAGTCTGATGAACAAATGGACAAATGTGATTTATCCAAGGACGAATCATTATGCTGCCAATAAAGAAAATACTTTTCTCTTCCTCTTTTTGGGGTATATATATATATATATATATATATATATATATATAT
>JZKD02S0364306.1:7121-18754 GCA_000966675.3 Picea glauca | reverse complement strand
TTTTTTTTTTTTTTTTTTAATTTAATAAAAAATATTGATGGTGTTGTTTTTAAAATATTTTAAATCATCGCCTACATAAAGAGAGAATAAAAAAATTAAGAACAATAAAAAGGCGAAGACAATTATTTCGTTGTCCTCATTTAGAGATTTATAAATTGAATTATGATTTCATATATCATTATAAACACCTCTAATATTATAGTATAAACGACATGTTGGCTCAAATTACCACATAGAGTCTGTAAGGTTTCTCAATAAAGAAGTTGTTCTCACCTAAAGTGCATTGCGAAGATTTACATTTATGGAAAAAACATAATAGGTGATAGAAACATCTATAACTTCATTCTTGATAAATAGATTTTCTAACTAATATGTTCACCATCGTGCTAATATATACCATGAATTAGAGTACATGAGAGGCACAACAAGTCATGTTAACATGTATGTAGAAATGATAGTAGAGTACATCACAATAAATAACACATCATCTAAGTAAATCATCAACACCATAAACAAATTTTCAAATAGGGGTTAATTCCATCCCTATTCATTATAATCATGTATGAATAAATTATAGTAGAGGAGTAAATGACAATAAATAACATGTCATCTAAGTAAGACATCAACATCACAAACAATTTTTTAAATAGGGGTTCATTACATCCATATTCATTACAAACAACGTTATCATGAGAAAGTTTACCATACATCAAATAGTCACAATAGAACACCATATATAGGATTTGTATTTTTTTTTATCATTTATCTTTCTTTCTATCTTTAACTCTCAATATGGGTCTAGCTACCCTCTTGTAAGATGAATCCTTTACATTCATATAGCTGCACCTCTAGACATTATGGTTCACTAGGAAAGATATCTTATTGCTAATGCAGTAAACCATGTTTTATAGTAGATGATGTATTATGTCTCTAGTATTATGCAGTCTTCAAAAAAGTCAGTTTCTCAAAAAATAAGATCTTGCCCTAATTGTTTGGCTTCTACTTCCCATGTCTTATGTTCTAATTTCTTATTGTCAATGATCCTCACTCTAGGTGGCATATCTCAAGTGTTATGTTGGTTTTTCAGTTGGAACAACTATGCCTTCATCAAAACAAAGAGATCAACAAGCCCCAACCAAAACTATTGAATTTCCCTAAAGCTTTAGTTTCCTTATTCTGTTTCCACACAAAAAAAATGTGGAAATTTAGGGACCATATACACTAATTGTTCATTGAATCCTATGAAAGTTGCAAGCCCTTGTGACATTTTAGAGAGAAGGTGCATGGCCTCTATAATGAAATGTTGTCCTACTTTTGAATGTGCAACCATCAGTCTAGTTCTTCGAAAAGTATGCCATCCAATATCACCAAAATTGTTGATTTGTTTTAACTCACATAATTTCTCATTTATATTAGGTCTCAAGGAACACATATGTTGTTATACTTGGATTGTGATTGCAAATATATAATCCATTTGAATATGATACATATCAACTTCATCATGTTTTCATTGTTAGGGTTGTCTCGCAAAGTTGATGGTAGAAAAAGTGGTAATGGGGAATTTGTGAATGCCCTATTGTAAGAATGTGGAGAATTTCCTTTTAGACCAACCTTAGTGCCTTTCTAAATTGCATGCACGTCATCACAAAGTCTGTTAAGTAAGATTTCAAAGTAACTTTCCTGCACTTTAGAAATGCATACTTCATAACAACATATGTGCATTTTATAATGCATACACATTATTTTGAACATAAAAATATATAAACTATATAAGAAATTACCACCCTAATATTTATCAGGAGTCGTTGAATATTTTTTCCATAGCTGTACCACCTCCTGATGAGATGCTATGAAATAATGTTTGATAATTTAAGCACATGGATTAAGATATTTGATGTAAATAAAAAATTACTCTATAANTCAGAGATAAGCTGCCACCATTCTAGCGAGTCTTTCACTCTGTATTTTTACAGTCTCTGTACATTTCTTTCATTAATAGAAATCGTGTATTATTGTATATATGTGTTTATGGTTGAATCTTTGATACATTTATGTTATATTATTGGATATCCACGATATCTCTGTGCATTTCTTTATTATATCTCCGCTCTCATTTCATGCCGAAAATAATCCAGATCACTCTTCTGCTTTCCAGATCCACTAGTGGATCCTATTTCCTTGATCTGTTGCATTAGTTCTGGTTTTGGTTCCTCCACGCGTAACCACTGTTATCTTAGGTTTGTTCATTGTGTGTCACTACTACTATCATTTGTACATTTGCATTCCTCTTTTCTTTCCATTTTGCAATCAATTGTGGACAATCCTTCATCGCATGGTCGAGTTGTCTACAATACGTACATGTTGTGGAGGGATTCAGGCAGTCTCATGCTAAATTTCTAGGTTGATTACAATTATATCATATAATAGGTCCTCTACCTCTACCAAATCCTCCTATTATGTGGCCTTTGAACCCCCCTCTTCCTGCTTGATTATAACCTCTCGAAGTATTATACTGGGGCGCTCCTCCTTCAAAGTCTTCTCCTTGGACTCTATATGCATCTACAATGCGCTCTCTCATCAAATCAAATGCATGATAATCCTTCTCTTCATGTATAACAAACTTTCAAAAGTTACCAAATAGATTTCTCACAGTGTTATGGTACTTCTGCATCAATGGGAAATTATGAGGGTGTTGGCCCATCATCTTACAAATCTTGCACCTTAACCCCAATGGATTCAGAGCTCATGTATTTAAATACTATTGAAAAGTTGGACATTCATTCTTATGGTGTCATTTTGTTTTACTTGTGGTGCGCCAGACCTCCTCACTTTTTTATTTTCCTTTTGCAAGATCCTGTAACTGAATAGTTAGTGCTACTAACTGTGATTGCACTGGAGCCATCCTTGCGCCATTTTCTCCTACCAAGGATGCTTCTAACTTCATTGCAATTTCTAAGGCTTTCGACTGTGACACAATCTTATGTTGTGTCTAAGGGCATCATATACGCAGTAACAATCCTGCAATAAACCACTCTCTTTGTTGTTCATCTGGAATTTGGAACGTCAATTGATCCTTCGGGATCTTAAATCTTTGATCATAGTCCCACACTGATTCATTTACTATTTGCTTGATCTCCTTCAACTTTGTAATGCATTGTGACTCTGATTTAGGTTTTTGTAACTCTTTCAATAGAGCCTGTCTTACCTCTGCCAATTTTCTAGTCAGTCTCGCAATTGTCGTAGTCTAATATTTCATGTACCATAATAATGTGCGATCTTTGAATGTCGTTTCCAACTGTGCAACCTTTTCATCATCATCTTGGACGTTCTTCATGGTCCATATTGTCTCACAAATGAACAAATGTTTTTATGGATCCTCTGTCCCCGCTCCATGGAAGACAAGCATTCTTAAAGTAGGATCTACTCCTGCCATCGTGTTTTGTGCGGTATTCTTTCTTGATAACACTAATTGATTCTGACTTGGCGTACTACTTCCACTACTTTTACTACTATCTTTACTTCCTTCACTAATTATAATTGAGAAAGATTTAGATCTTACCTCAGTTCTTGGTGATGCACACAAGGTCGTGGGTTCGACGCAGAGTCTGATTTGAGTGGGATCTACTTCTGCCAGACTGAGTTGATGGATCTTTTGTTCTATGTGCAGACTTCCTTCGATTTGGAGTATCACACTAATGTCTCTTTTCTCGTTCTCACTGTGTTCCCCCTCTCTCTCAGCCACAATCCTCTTCTCATTCAGTCTGAATCTCTTACCACTATGCAATACTCCAATCTCTTCATTTGTCACACACTCTTCTTCTCTCGACATCCTCAACCCATCTGTTCCTCATTCCTTCTTTTCATTTTGGTCATACCCCAGTTCTCCTATGTGCGCGAAGGCGCTTAGCAATCAGATTCCATTTTCATAACTCCCTTGTCGCACAATAACATCTTAATCAAAGTAGATATTGAATTTAGGTATTTTCTGCATGGTCCCTTAAAGAATTCCCTTTCAGTAGTGTTATACGATTGAGTACAATCTATGGCAAATTTAGTAATGTAACCTCCCAACACACTTTCCACCCAATAATTTACTGCGCACGATAGCCGATTGCTTATAGAATTGACTTGCCTAATTAACTCAAAAGTCCAATTTCTCGGAACAACAGTACAAAATCTTCTAATCTGTTCAATTAATATTTGAATCCACTATGCTAAAATATTTGAAAAATCAGGGAAGAAAATTTCATGCAAATCTATAAACACATACCTTTGAACCATTTCTCTGCGTTGATCTGTGGATTATTATTCTGATCTACGATAAAATTGATCTCCTTCATGTCCAACCATTGTCCAATCTCCTCCTTAATAGGCCTCCACATCCCCCTCAACCACATATCTCGGTCTTGAAAACATGACCATTTGTTGGCGCGTAGTGGGCAGACCCGAGGTTCAACATTAATTCATCAACAAATCCAAAGATATCGGACCTCTCGGCATGACCCACTAGTAGGTGAAGTCTCACCCAAGGTACCTATGGGGACTACAGGAACTAGGCTTCCGCAATCATGAAGGGAATGGGGATCGTTCTAACATTCATTCTTACCTAGAATTTATTCACCATGCAATATACCATGTGCACGAAAACATAACAACATAATAACCTATGAAAAAATCATCTTACTTAACCATATGACATATGTGTAGAACCATCAGATACATATTCATATTAACCATCCATGCATTACATGTGTGCCATAAACAAAACATAAAAGAAACACATCAGAACATACATCATGACACAAAGATTTAACGTGGTTCATCCCAATTGGGCTATGTCCACAACGACTAGCTTCTTATATGATTCATGTATATTCATTCATTACAACAAGTGCGCCTTGCACTCATAAAAGATACATTAGTTTTACCCAAAATGCCCTAGTTGTTCGCTCATATAGTGCACACTTAACTTATTTCTTTATCCGACTCCAATAACTCAACAACTCAACTCCTCGCTACAACGCATCTATAGTTCCATGCTCTAATGCCCAACTTACTCCAACAATAGCTCATTACCTGATCAAATAACTACTTTCTGCCCAAAACCCATACATATTTATACATTGATATTAGGGCTTAGCCCATTACAAAATGGACCAAATGGTCTAACTACTACTAACTAACTTCCACCTTCCGTGCACTGGCTCCTGAATATGCACTAACTGTCTTTAGCATGCGCTGCTCCTTTGTTGACTTGTCGTGCGGTTTTCTCCTGCATGATTCCCAAAACTTACCCAGAATGTCCTGCATCCTATGAATTTACATAACATATTATGAAACACACCACGAAACACTAAGCACATAGCACTAGAAAGTTGCATTTATTGTGCCTCTGTCTAAGAAGAGACATTGTTTTTGCATAATAAACCTACTAGTGTGTTCTAACAACTTAAATGAATCAGTGCTCCTTACCTAACATAACACTCTATGACTTATGTGTTATTAAATACCACGTACCGCTATACAATGCACCACAAAACTAGTGTGTTATATGGAACAACTGCATCGATGAACCACATAGCACTGTACGTGTAAAACAATGAACTACATAGCACTGCACATGTAAAATTTATCATACCCATGTGTTTAGTGACTAATGTAGCACCGCTAGAAATACACACCAGAACTCCAAGCGACATGGAGCACCAAACTTACTGGTGTACCTTAACAATGCGTTGTATGGAGTAACACACATCGATGCGTTTAGTTACTAACGTAGCACTAGTGCACCATACAACATGAAGCACCATCAAAATTGCGAACATGAATCATCGAACTTATTGATGCATCCTAATGGTGCATATCAATGTGTTCAATGACAAATGTAGCACCAGTGCATCAAATAACATAGAGTATCATGTATAGTGCTTATTGTTTGATAAAATGCATTGTTAACAATGTGTATTGCTTATTAAAGGCACACCGGTTACTTTACCACATTGTTTTTGCAAACAAAAATTAATTTTAGTTTTTAATAAATACAAAATTGTTATATATGTGTTTGTTTTATAATTTCAATTTGTTTTATATGTGTGTGTGCCTAAAAAGAATTGTATGTGAATCAGAGACGATGATGATGAGAGTAGGAGCAGGAGCAACAACAAAAGGTCAACGCATACAACTTTGTACATGAGTGGAAGGCGAGGGAGAGGGAGAGGATCCCTCACCCTATTGGACTACATAATTGTTTCCTTTTGAGGGATATATCCTCCTCAAGTTTTATGAGAAGGCGACATCCCTTAGGGGGAACTCTTCATTTTTACAACAATTGGTCTATTGCTAAGATCATGGTTGACATGCATTCAAGATCGGTCTCGATCTGTGGCATCAACCCACATAGGAGGATATTTATTTTATCACCAGGTTGTCTATGGGGGGGGGGGGGAGGGAGGTTTGGTCCTAGTTCCTTGATTTACCACCCGACATTGTAGGAGATAACCAGTTGGCATATGTGTAGAGATATGTCAATCCGGATAATGTGCACGCTTCATACTTCTAGGTTGTTGGCAGTCAGTTGCGAATAGATTCATTTGGTGCAGAGGAGGTTAGGTGCCTATTCCTTATTATCATGACACTAACACACTTTACCTTTGATGGACAATGCATTAGTTTCTCATTGATGTACTATGTAGATAGTTTAGTTTAGAGGCCCCAACTGATTAGGTGGTCTAAGATTTTTTTGACCCAATTTTGTTTTTCATTAGATCGTTGTCGCTTTGTTTTCTATGGGAAGTTGTTCTTTCTGTTTGCATCAGATGTAACGTCCATTTCCAAATAATCATTCAAAGAGATCGATGTAATAGCCTAAGTGATTCCTGTAGGCTATAGTCAGTGGAAAAAGGGAATTAATTAATTATTTAATTTCATTAGAGGGGCAAAGTAATATTTTTAAAAGGTGGCATTGAGTAATTAGGGAAAAAGGTGTTTTAAGCGACTATTGAATTAATAAAGTCACTTTACTTTAATAAAATGGTAAAAGGCTCGAAAAAGAGTTAACGGAGAAATAAAATGAGAATGAGGGCGCCCTCTCTCATTATGCATTCTTTATTTTCTAAAAACAAATTTGAGAGAGCTCTTGTGGCTTTGGCTCTTGGGATGAAAAAACCCTAGAGAAGGAGATTGGATTGGGTTAGGTGGTGAAACTATCCACCCTAGCCGATCATAGAGGAGGGATCATTCATATTTCTTCTTTGTGGATGAGTATTATATCATTTGGAACCAGGTTTCATTTGTTAGGGTACTTTTTTCTTGAGTAGGGAAATTTTGGGTTTGTGGTTGCGTTTTTCTTGAGTATAGAGGTCGAGTTATCTTTTTCTTGGGTCGTTCTCTTCACTTGGGGGCTAAATTTCTCTTTGCTGGCCGATTTATGGGTATCTGGAGGTGTCATCTTCCAAAGGGGTTGAGTTTCCTTATTGTTGGGTCAACTTATCGACTAAGGGAGTTTGAATTTACTTGTTGGGCGAAGTTCAAATTTGTTGAGGCCAAGTTATACTTGTTGGGCAAGTTTATGTGTGTTGGGGGGTGAGTATACTTGTTGGGGGTGAGCTTTACTATTGTTTGGAGGTTGAAACAGGCGATTGCCACCTATAGACCTACCTACCAATTTATGGGCTGCCACACTTAGTCTGCTGGGTCGATTTCTTCACTCACGGTCTTGTATTTTTCTGCAACAAATACATATCATGTTCTCATTATTTATTTCCATATTAATTGCTTGGATTTTTATTGTACCTTGGCTATCATAAATATTTACTGCAATAAATATATTGAGTTTTCATGTACTGATACTTCACTATAAATCATAGCAGGGTTGAGTAATTGTTATTTTAGTTTGTTGTTATGTATTTCTTGTGTATAAAATATATTTTAAAGGGGACAACAAACTATTATTAACACTTCTATACAAGCAAACATCCATTAGCACCATACAACAAAGTGTTTGACGAAATGTCTACACTACAAAACTAAGATAAATTTCCAACAAAATTTAGTGGGGATATTACGGTGGTATCAGAGCCTCAATCCTATCAGCATGAGGGGGTTTATTATTTCATGAGGCAAGGAGACGGGGGATATATCACCTATAGAAGTAGAAGGCAACGAGGGGCAGGAAACATTTTTCACTCAGAAGAAGAAGAAGAAGTAGATCAACTAGAGGCAACACAAGAGGGAGACATGGGGGACAACAATAATGAGGACATGGCCATGCAGATCCTAGAAGGTTTAGCCAATGGGCAACAATAGCTGGCACAACTCATGACTCAGTTAATTAAAAACACTCAAGCGTACCAAAACCATGGTGGAAACAATGGTTTAGGGGGCATTAATAGACACAATGGGAACCAAAACCATAGGGGTAACAATGGTACAGAGGGTTCCAATGGGAACAATGGGAATCGTGCAGAAGGAAACAACAATAACATTTCCACACACATTGGCACTAGGACCACCAATATAGTGATTCCTAGACCTCTTTTGCCTAATTTCCCACGGGAGCAACAAATATGAAATCAAGGGCAACAAGGACATGATGAAACCTTTAATGATTATTGGGAGGAGTACCAAGCTCTTGGTGAGGGTTTTCAGGTATCCATGTCACTACAAGACTACTGTACCATCAAATACAGGACCATACCAAGGGATTTCAAAATGGGTCTGCAAAACATTGATCTCATGTGAAAAGTTGGAAAGTTATTCATTCCTTCATTTGATGGTTCCACCAAGTGCACAACTAGAGAATGGGTACAAAATTTGGACACGTACTTCCAAATCAACCCTATGATAGAGGTGGAGGCAATTAAATTCACTACCTTTCATTTGGATGGAGAGGCCCACGAGTGGTGGTACCATGAATTGGTCACTCTGGGACATGCCAACATTACCTCCTATGTGGACTTCACACATAAATTGATGGAGAGGTTTGAAAAAAATGATTTGGAATTACATTTCAGATAGTTGGCACAACTCAAGTTGGTTGGGACATCAGATGCTTACATTACATATTTTCAGAAGCTTGCAGTCACGGTGACAGATATATTTGAGAAGAGGCTAGTTTTTTTGTTCAATGAAGGTTTATCTGAGCCACTACATGGTTGGGTAAAATCCTTCAAACTTGAGAATCTATAGGATCCCATTATTAGGACACAAGACATGGAGGATGCGGTCTCGAAAACAAAAAATTTCTCCAATCCTTTCATTCCCTAGAAAAACAAAGATAAGAAACCTTTTCAGAAAGAGTGTATTGGAAAGGAGAAGTTGGATGAGGTGACTCGTAATGAGTTAGGAAGAAAGAAGCTTTGCTTCAGTTGCAAAGAACCTTGGGAGCTAGGACACAAGTGCATGGGGAAGGGAAAGGTACACTACATAGAGGTGCATTTAGACAGTGACAAAGAAGAGGAGGAAGTTACGCAGGAACATGACAATGAGTAGGGAGGCTCGAGTGATGAGAATCCTCATGAGGAGGCTTAGGGTGTGACTATCGCCGCTCTATCAAGAACCCCTAGATACTACACTTTTAGAGTTATAGGGGTACTACAGGGACAATCTTTCACAACTTTGATTGATGGTGGGGAAGCCCACAAATTCATTGATGCAACATTGGTGGCCAAGAGACACATGGATATAAAGGACTTTGAGGGGTTGAGCGTGGTAGTGGCTAATGGATTTACTATGACATGCATGTAGAATATTCTGAGGTTGGTTGTGACATTGGGAAACTATACATTGACCGAAGATTTTTATGTGGTTGATTTAGCGAACACCATTATAGTTTCAGGTGTTCAGTGGCTTCATTCCTTAGGGGAAATTATAATGAATTATGAGGTAGTGGAGATGAAGTTCAATATAGAAAACAACAAGAAGGTTGTTTTGAGGGGCATGTCAAATGGTGGATCTAAGATTGTGGCAATCCAAAATTATGTAGGCCATATTTAGACACAGAGATGTAGCATGTGCAGTTGAGTGCTTGATTACAACTCAGGAAAAAGCATAGGGTCGACAACATCATCATCTAGATATTGAGGCGTTGTTGAGTAGGCATGACAAGTGTTTTGGGTAGATACCTCCAGGGAGACCGCCTGATAGGGGATTTGAGCACACCATTGAGTTGGAGGAGGGGGGAAAACCTATAATCACTACCCCCTATAGACATCCAAACAAATTTAAGGATGAAATTGAAAAGGCTATTAAGGAATTGTTGGAGTTGTCTGACACATCAGACCTAGTTCTATTCCATTTGCTTCTTCTATAGTGTTGGTGAAGAAGAAGGATGGCACAATGCGAATGTTCATTGACTATAGAGCCTTGAATAAGAAGATGTTAAATAACAGGTACCCTATCCCCAAGATCAACAATCTTATGGATGAGTTGCATGGAGTAGTGTATTTTTTGAAGATTGATCTCCGATCGGGGTATCATTAGATTAGAGTCAGAGAGCAAGATATCCCCAAAACTGCTTTCAAATTCCATTATGGTTATTATGAGTTTGACTATCATGCTATTTGAGTTGGCCATTACACCAGTTACATTTCATTCCTACATGAACCACATCTTTAAAAAGCAGTTGAGGAAGTTCTTGTTGGTGTTCTTTGATGATATTCTGATATATAGCAGGACATGGGAGGAACACTTGGAGCATCTGGATGAGATTTTAAGCATCATGGAGGAACAATCATTGTATGCCAAGGAGTCAAAGTGTGAGTTTGGCATGACAAAGACCCTATACTTGGGACATGTGGTCAGTGCTAATGGAGTACAGGTGCAAAGGGAGAAGATCCAAGCCATACTGGATTGGCCACCGCCCAAGAACCTTACACACTTGCATGTATTATTTGGGATATGTAGCTACTACAAGCGGTTTGTAAAGGGATTCTCACAGTTGGATGAACCACTCATAGATCTCATCAAGAAAGGGGCATTAAGGTGGATAGACGAGGCCTATAATACATTTGACAAGATGAAGGAAGTGATGAGCACTTGCCCAATTTTAGCACTTCCTAATTTCATTCAACCCTTTGTGCTTGAGTGTGATGCATTGGGTGAGGGAATATGAGAAGTTTTGATGCATAACAAACATCCAATAGCATATGAGAGAAGGAAACTCACAGAGTTAGAGAGACTCTACTCCATCCAGAACAAGGACATGCTCACCATCATGCATGCCTTGGGAGAAATTCAGACAATACTTGGTAGGTGGAAAATTTGTGGTTAAGACTTACCAACACAATTTGAGACACTTCTTGGGGAAAAAGACTTAAATGAGAGGCAACATAAGTGGGTTATGAAATTGCAGGCATATGACTTTGACATTGAGTAGGTGAAAGGAAATAAAAATGTGATTGTTGATGTTATCTCCAAGAAACTGGAGATATGTTCACTTGCAGATATTTCAACTAATTGGAAATCTCATCTCTTGGTAGAGTATTCCAAGAATATATTTTCTTCTAAGTTTATGGATCACAACATATAGGATGACATGTACAAAATGGTGGATGACATCATATACTACAAGGACTGCATATACTTAGGCCCATAGTCTACATTTAAGGAGAAGATTATGAGGGATATGCATGACA
>JZKD02S0364295.1:0-18754 GCA_000966675.3 Picea glauca | reverse complement strand
TCGGTCATATGTGATGGTTTGAAGGAAGTGCCTCAGTAGAACTCAAGTTTTGTAGTAGTTGCAATGATCATGGTTAAGTTAAATGAAGAGGTGCGATGGTCCAAACAAAAGGAGACAATGTGTTATAACTTACGTCGTTTTGAAGATTATATAAATGAGAAAGAATGGTGAGAAGAAAGTGTGTCTGTAGTACAAATCAAAAGATATATTTATCACAAAAGAAGAGAGAGATGTAGTGAAGACATGATACAAAAGTTTTCCAGATTAAAAAATTAAGGCTGGTTGGGTGGTGCAAGGGTAGGTTGGATACTGCAAGGGAGTAGGTGCTTCCTTGTCAATTGTAGCTGACCAAAAAGGGGGTCGAAGCCTCCTTCTAGTTGGTGCTAGTGAACAAAGGGTGTATGTGCTTCCTTGTCAGTTGTAGCTGACTAAATAGGGAGTTGAAGCCTCCTGCCTGTTGGTGCTGGTGAACAAAGGGAGTAGGTGCTTCCTTGTCACTTATAGTTGACTAAACAGGGGGTTGAATCCTCCTACCAGTTGGTGCTAGTGAAAACAGGTGTGGGTGCATTCTGATCAGTGGGTGCTGATATAAAAGGAAGAACATCTTCCTTCTATGTAAATTGTAAATCATAATTTTTCAGTTAATAGAAAAGTGTCACGATAAAATATTGTGTTACAATATTGATTGCATTAACAAAAATAAAAATTGATAAAATTATTGTGTCACTT
Source organism: Picea glauca (assembly GCA_000966675.3). Taxonomy (NCBI): domain Eukaryota; kingdom Viridiplantae; phylum Streptophyta; class Pinopsida; order Pinales; family Pinaceae; genus Picea; species Picea glauca. The sequence goes on along the minus strand of JZKD02S0364295.1, from coordinate 18,025 downwards.
ATTCACCCCCCCCTCTTAGTGATAGGAGATATGCTTGTGGGTTGTGCCAACACTACTTCTATTCCAATTCCTTATGTATCTACATGTACATTGAATTCAAGCAATTGATTGGAAAAAAATAAGATGGGTGCACATACCCTCTTTGCTTGAGTGTGCTAAAAGATGCTTCCCATTCCAAGGTTTACTTGAAGCTTTCTAACTTGTTTACCAATCCATCCATTGGTTTTGTAATCGAGGCTTAGTTTATGATAAATCATTTGTAGTATTACTATTTTTAGCCTCATAATCTTAAAGTATATTTCCTAGAATAAAGTAATTCCAGAAGTTATGTATTTCCTAGAAGATAGATTATCCTAGTCATATTGTTAATCCCTAGACAAAGCCCCATGTTATGTATAAAACTCCTTATTAATCCCTAGATATTGAATTATTACATTTCTAGTGTTATATTTGTATGTCGTCTAGAACCATTCATTGCACCCTTTGTCTCCTATATATATATACCAAGGAGAGCTAGTCGTAGGGGCATCTCATCACATCTCATATTGTATTATGAATTGGATAGATTATAAAAGGAGGTTTCCCCATCAAATTGGACCATAATCATTGAATTATTATCATTTTTAAATCATTGGATCATAACATTTTGTATCAGAGCATCGATCCTAGGGTTTTTCTTCTTCAAGCGAGTCATCTTGGCATTTTCACTATAACTTTTTTTTGGATCGCTTCAGGTAACAATATTTGGAGGTTACTTAGAATACATATCAAGGTACATGTGGTAAGAATTTTAGGTTGGGGGTCATTATAATTTCATAGATAAACCATGTGGAAGATAGTGTTTTGACTCATCATGAATTCAATTTTAAACGAGTCGTCTTGGGATTTTTGCTACAACTTATTTTCTGGAAGGTTTCAGACAATGGAAATTTGTGGAGACTCAAGAGACATCTCCTAGTATAGGTGGTCCAAATTTTATATTATGGTTCATTATATTTTCACATATATAATCCATTTAAGGCAAGGCTTGTGACTAATCTTGAAATTGGTTTTAAAATAGTTAGCTTGACATTTTCGCTGTAATTTTTTTTTGTGAAGTTTCTAACTCTGAAATTTTTAGAATCCCGAGGAGACATAGCGAATTGCATGTGAATTTTTTTTCATATTTTGAATCATTATAATTTGTGAGATATATCTCATGGAAGTTGGAGTTGTTTATTAATCCTGAAATTAGTCTTCAATAAGACATTTTGGTATTTTTGCTATAACTTTTTATCAGTGAAGGTTTAGTCTGTGAAATTTTCAATAATTTAAGAAGTCATATCAGAGTACTACAAGTCAAAATTTTAGACTTATAAGGATTCATATATATATATATATATATATATATATATATATATATATATATATATATATATATGGACAAAGGTCATCCATCCATAATACTCCAAATTAAGGGTTAAGGGTTTGAAAGGTATGTAATTTAGAAAGGGTTTGAAAGGTATCACATAAGATAAACCAAACAAGGAAATGGAATACCACTGTCAATCTCTGGTTTTCATCATCTTTGCATGATATCAGAGCCTCAATTAATAGCAATACCATTGAAATATTAGTGCCTGGAGAGAAGAGTTTTCGTCAGTTGCTTATGTTGCTAGATTTGACCATTGCTGGAATAATAAATTTGAGCTACCAAATCTGTTTATTGGCCGAACCAGAATGTTGTGCTTAAGGAAAAGACATCAAATAAGATCAAAACCAAATTATGTAAGGTGAAACATTGGATATGCTTGACCATCCATTGTTCCCTTAGGCCATAGCGATTGTTGAAAAACATAAACAATTAATTAATTAAATTGATATATGGTTTCAATTTTTTTTTTCCAATGGGAAAATTTCTCAATTATATTGGTTATATAATGTGTTCTCAATGTAGAGAAATTACAAAGCTCAGCTAAAAGTGATAACTGTCAAATGAAGATTTCAACTTTAGTGGTCTCTCGACCAACATAGGGGGAAAGTTCATAATACGAGCAAGAGGACTGCTAGGAGTCTGAAAAAGATACAAGTATATGAGAGGGATATAACCCTAGAAAAACTAGTGGACAATAGTAATCTTCAGTGAATACATCGACTAGGAGTAGTCTTCAAAATTCAGATCCAAAAATACCGCTAAGATGAAAGGGAGCGATTCTTAAAAAAGAGTTAGAAAATGGGGAGGGCCCTCATGGCCATCTAACCAGAGGTTGTATGTTATACTGGCCACTTTTTTCTAAAGAGCTATCTTGGATAGTTGATTTGCTTATTTGTTGTGTTCATGATAGATATGTTTGAAGTTGAGATTTTTGAAAGTGTGTAGAAGAAGTCTGATTCTGTCCTTCCATGCCATAACGGAAATGGCTTGAAGATCTCCACTATTGTTCAACCACTCAATGATTATTATGGAATCCCCAAGTATCTGAAGAGATTCGATGTGAAGTCTAGAGGCCAAGTAGAGGGTGGCCCAGGCACCCAATAATTCTGCCCTGGTATTGGTGCCTGGACCACATTTAAAGGTCCATCTATAGGATGATTTTTTTAGTGATTTTTATTAATCCTCCAATGCCGCTTTGAGTGCCATTTGATAGTGCTACTCCATCGAAACAACCTATAGGTGTGTCCTCTAGTTCATGTATCTTCTTTGTAATCTATAAACTTTTCTTTCTAGAGTGGGTATCAATCCAATTTTTAAGTAAACCAAGCGTTTTGTACGCTACAGAGCTAATAGATGGAGTCCCATTTTCAAATATTTTTAAGTTTCTGTCCAGCCAAATAGACCATCAAACTAGGGATGACAACTATTTTAGTTTGTGTTCCTTGTGGGTGAAATATTCAAAATAGTCCGCAAGAGTAGGCCCGTCCCAAGTAGTTTTAAATTTTAGCACGGTTGCAATTTTGGCCCAAACTTGTCTAGTGAAGGGGCACTTGATGAATAGGTGGTTTGTTGTTTTTGCATCAATATGGTAGAGTTGGAAAATATTTGGCCCAGTCCAGCCCTTCCTTTGTAGGATATCGCATGTATTTAATTTGTAAGTGATCATGAGCCAAGTGAATAATTTTATCTTGGTAGGTAGGTGCTAGGTATAGAGGTGTTTTCTCTAGCCTATGCTATTATTGTGCCAGAGTGAATTTGAAATGGTTGTATAAACATTCTAAACTGTGAGTTTTCTAGTGTGATCTCCCACCGACCACTTGAGATGGTCATCAAAATCATTTAAAATTATACCTGATAGTGCTAATTTCGAGTAGAGGGCATTCCAAAGTATAGCATACTCTACATTGAGGCCCAGTGCATCGCTGGTTAGCCACTTATCATGTGAAAAATGTAGATAAGATTGGTCTCTGGCTTGGAAAAGGTACCAAACATTTTTTATGTGCATTTGCGCTATCAACTGTGGAGGCAGAGTGGTGGTATCGCCCATACCAAGGATGCAGTCACGCACAAGAGAAATAGAATGACCCGATCATGGCTGCCAAGATAGCCAATGGGTTATCTAATGTTTATATTTGTTTAAGTTTCTCCATAATATAGAAGATGCCATGGTGGTAACTGAATCAGATAGAATCCATCTAGTGATTGTGTGTTGTGAGAGGTACGCTTCCTTGATAATAGATTGCCAAATTCTAGAAGTAGTCAACACACGCTAGAGGGAGTTGGCCGCAAGTGATTGGATGAAGAGAAATAAATTCTGAATCCCCCATCTGCCATTTTGTTTGGGTTTTGTCAAAGCTTCCCAATTGTAGAGGTGTTGTTAGGAGTGGTCTGAGAAACCCTACCAAAGAAAATGGTATGTCAATTGGCGACGTTTTGTGAGAATTGTAGCAGGGATGGTTGCACGAGCCATCCAATATACTGGTTTTACTTCCATGAAAACTTTGATGAGTGTAAAATGGCCTCCAAGCGAGAGCCATCTCATGCACTAGTGACCTATATTTTTCTCAACTTTAGCGATGAGCCAGTTCTAGTCTGCCAGCTTATAGGAGTCTGCTTTTAAGAAGTAACCTAGGTACTTAATACCAAAAGAAAGATGAGTAAAGGTGTGGAGAAAGATACCTTTGATCTTATTCAAAGTTTGATATTGCAGGTTTGCAAAGTGGAAGGTCGATTTTTCCCAATTGATCGCCAAGCCCGTGGAGCTGTAGAAGATTTTTAAAATCTCTTTTATCTCTTTCCATTCCTGAAGAGAGTCATTTTTCATAATGAGAAAATCATCGAAAAAGAGGATATGAAGAATATTTATCATCCTAGACACCTTAATACCAGTGATCTTGCCATTATCTTGGACATATTTAAGGATTAGATTCAAGGCTTCCATAGATAAAATGAATAACAGAGGTGAGAGGGGAAATCCCTACTGTAGTCCTCTGCCAATGCGAAAAAAGGAGGAGGATTCACCATCAATCAAAATGTCAAGGTTTTCACTAACTACACAACTCATGATCCATTTAATTAATGAATGGCTAAAACCAGTCTGAGTCAGGATCAATCTGAGGAAGTCCCAGTCGATGGAATCAAAATATTTCTTGAGGTCCATTTTGAAGACAAGCACCTTTGAATTTTTAGATTTGTTACTATGTAAGCACTCCTATGCAGTGCCAATGGCATCTAGGATATGACGTCCCTTCAAAAACCCCAGTTTTTCTTTTGAAAGGGTCTGAGAGAGTATGGGATTTATCTTGGTTGCAATGATTTTTGAGATTAGTTTATAACAGAGATTGCAAAGTGAAATGGGCCTGTAATCGACAAAGGTAGTAGGATTGATAGATTTAGGAATGAAAGTAAGGAAGTTTGAGTTCAAAGCTCCAACCACCTTCCCACTAAGTCTAGATTCCTCCACAAGATCTAAAAGATCCAAACCAACCAAGTCAAAGAAGTGCAGATAAAATTCTACCATCCAACCATCAGGGCCTGGACTTTTATCCTTGGAGAAGGATTTTAAAGAAATATTGATCTCTTGTATAGTGAAAGGACTGTCAAGAGTAGGTGAATAATAGTCAGAAACATAATGGGGAAAGAGTGTAGCCATAGTGACCAAAGTTTGTAAATTTTCTGTGGGTTTCTCCTTAAAAAAAGTTTGAAATGTCTAATAGCTGTTGATTTTAGTGCCTGCTGTCCACTATGGCAAGTGCCATCTGCATCAACAATCTTCCAAATGTGATTTCTTCTCCTGCATGAGCTAGAAAGATTATGAAAATATTTGGTGTTAAGGTCACTGTTGGGCTTTAAAGATGTCCTAAAAAAAACCTTAGTCTGACATTAATTTATCAACCGAGGATTCATCTTTTCTTTCAAGATTGTTAGCAAAGTCTATGAAGATAGTTGTATAGGTTTAAATTGTGTAGATAGTTCAGCTACAACAAATTTGAGTCTATCTAAATTACTGGAATAATCAAGTTCTTCACACATTAACTACAAACTCTGAAACTAATAACTCAATCAACAGAATTATAGTCTGAACAATAACACACCATGAATCAAAGCATCAATGAATTACTGAATTCCTTCATCTATCTAAGAAACAACAATTTAGTCTACGAAACCACTTAATGAATCAATCTCTCAATGATTAATTAATCTATTGGAAAGGAACATCGATCTACTGAATATTTAGGAAGGAACAACAATTGTGAATTAAACGAAAGGAACAACAAATGCGAATTTAATAAAAGGAACAACAAATGCGAAATGAAAAACAAATGCAAATTTAAATGAAAGGAATTCACAAGTGATAAATTAACAACAAATGAAATGGAACAACAATCAATAATATTCAAATGGAACATCTACTCTTCTACAAATGGAACAACACAACCAATTCATAAAAGAATCAACATATTAACAAATCTATCTTAATTGTTTGAAGGGAATATCAGATCGCAGAATTATAACAAATTGATAAGATTACAAATGAGACAGTAGGTCCTGTCGAATGGGCCCACAGTCTTTAGAAGATACTACTACAAAAAACTCAGTACCCAGAAATGATCAAAACGCTTGAATCTTCCATTAATTCCATAATTGATAAGTCATTTACAATGGGATTGTTGTACAGAGTGTCAACAATTAAGAGATCTGAATTCTGGTGATATCTCTATCATTCACTATTCTTTATATATTACAATAAGATAAGTAAATTAAGATATCCCGAGGATTGAGAGATCCTTAGGATTGATTTTACTATTTATAAAGATTGCAAGATAAAAAGTAAATCTTCCTTTGAACCATTTTGTGCCTAATTTCTTCGATCTTCAATGGTCTGTGCATATTCATGATCTTCTTAATTATCTTTATTTAACATCAATTGTCCATTTCTGCATAAAATCAAAACAATTCAAACTAAAGTTCAGAAAATATCTAATATCTTTTAATATTATTTCCTAAGAGTTTTTTAACCATTTTCTTCCCTAATTACTTTAAATTAATAGAAAAGTCAACAAAGAATATATCACAAACCATAGTAACAAGGAGAATATTTATACCTTTTTCTCAACCCAACATACCCCCTAGCTTACCTTTTTGCATGTCCTCATGCAACAAGAGAGTTTATATGNTGTTTGGGTTTTGTCAAAGCTTCCCAATTGTAGAGGTGTTGTTAGGAGTGGTCTGAGAAACCCTACCAAAGAAAATGGTATGTCAATTGGCGACGTTTTGTGAGAATTGTAGCAGAGATGGTTTCACGAGCCATCCAATATACTGGTTTTACTTCCATGAAAACTTTGATGAGTGTAAAATGGTCTCCAAGCGAGAGCCATCTCATGCACTAGTGACCTATCTTTTTCTCAACTTTAGCGATGAGCCAGTTCTAGTCTGCCAGCTTATAGGAGTCTTCTTTTAAGAAGTAACCTAGGTACTTAATACCAAAAGAAAGATGAGTAAAGGTGTGGAGAAAGATACCTTTGATCTTATTCAAAGTTTGATATTGCAGGTTTGCAAAGTGGAAGGTTGATTTTTCCCAATTGATCGCCAAGCTTGTGGAGCTGTAGAAGATTTTTAAAATCTCTTTTATCTCTTTCCATTCCTGAAGAGAGTCATTTTTCATGATGAGAAAATCATTGAAAAAGAGGAGATGAAGAATATTTATCATCCTAGACACCTTAATACCAGTGATCTTGCCATTATCTTGGACATATTTGAGGATTAGACTCAAGGCTTCCATAGATAAAATGAATAACAGAGGTGAGAGGGGAAATCCCTACTGTAGTCCTCTGCCAATGCGAAAAAAGGAGGAGGATTCACCATCAATCAAAATGGCAAGGTTTTCACTAACTACACAACTCATGATCCATTTAATTAATGAATGGCTAAAACCAGTCTGAGTCAGGATCAATCTGAGGAAGTCCCAGTCGATGGAATCAAAATATTTCTTGAGGTCCATTTTGAAGACAAGCACCTTTGAATTTTTAGATTTGTTACTATGTAAGCACTCCTATGCAGTGCCAATGGCATCTAGGATATGACGTCCCTTCAAAAACCCCAGTTTTTCTTTTGAAAGGGTCTGAGAGAGTATGGGATTTATCTTGGTTGCAATGATTTTTGAGATTAGTTTATAACAGAGATTGCAAAGTGAAATGGGCCTGTAATCGACAAAGGTAGTAGGATTGATAGATTTAGGAATGAAAGTAAGGAAGTTTGAGTTCAAAGCTCCAACCACCTTCCCACTAAGTCTAGATTCCTCCACAAGATCTAAAAGATCCAAACCAACCAAGTCAAAGAAGTGCAGATAAAATTCTACCATCCAACCATCAGGGCCTGGACTTTTATCCTTGGAGAAGGATTTTAAAGAAATATTGATCTCTTGTATAGTGAAAGGACTGTCAAGAGTAGGTGAATAATAGTCAGAAACATAATGGGGAAAGAGTGTAGCCATAGTGACCAAAGTTTGTAAATTTTCTGTGGGTTTCTCCTTAAAAAAAGTTTGAAATGTCTAATAGCTGTTGATTTTAGTGCCTGCTGTCCACTATGGCAAGTGCCATCTGCATCAACAATCTTCCAAATGTGATTTCTTCTCCTGCATGAGCTAGAAAGATTATGAAAATATTTGGTGTTAAGGTCACTGTTGGGCTTTAAAGATGTCCTAAAAAAAACCTTAGTCTGACATTAATTTATCAACCGAGGATTCATCTTTTCTTTCAAGATTGTTAGCAAAGTCTATGAAGATAGTTGTATAGGTTTAAATTGTGTAGATAGTTCAGCTACAACAAATTTGAGTCTATCTAAATTACTGGAATAATCAAGTTCTTCACACATTAACTACAAACTCTGAAACTAATAACTCAATCAACAGAATTATAGTCTGAACAATAACACACCATGAATCAAAGCATCAATGAATTACTGAATTCCTTCATCTATCTAAGAAACAACAATTTAGTCTACGAAACCACTTAATGAATCAATCTCTCAATGATTAATTAATCTATTGGAAAGGAACATCGATCTACTGAATATTTAGGAAGGAACAACAATTGTGAATTAAACGAAAGGAACAACAAATGCGAATTTAATAAAAGGAACAACAAATGCGAAATGAAAAACAAATGCAAATTTAAATGAAAGGAATTCACAAGTGATAAATTAACAACAAATGAAATGGAACAACAATCAATAATATTCAAATGGAACATCTACTCTTCTACAAATGGAACAACACAACCAATTCATAAAAGAATCAACATATTAACAAATCTATCTTAATTGTTTGAAGGGAATATCAGATCGCAGAATTATAACAAATTGATAAGATTACAAATGAGACAGTAGGTCCTGTCGAATGGGCCCACAGTCTTTAGAAGATACTACTACAAAAAACTCAGTACCCAGAAATGATCAAAACGCTTGAATCTTCCATTAATTCCATAATTGATAAGTCATTTACAATGGGATTGTTGTACAGAGTGTCAACAATTAAGAGATCTGAATTCTGGTGATATCTCTATCATTCACTATTCTTTATATATTACAATAAGATAAGTAAATTAAGATATCCCGAGGATTGAGAGATCCTTAGGATTGATTTTACTATTTATAAAGATTGCAAGATAAAAAGTAAATCTTCCTTTGAACCATTTTGTGCCTAATTTCTTCGATCTTCAATGGTCTGTGCATATTCATGATCTTCTTAATTATCTTTATTTAACATCAATTGTCCATTTCTGCATAAAATCAAAACAATTCAAACTAAAGTTCAGAAAATATCTAATATCTTTTAATATTATTTCCTAAGAGTTTTTTAACCATTTTCTTCCCTAATTACTTTAAATTAATAGAAAAGTCAACAAAGAATATATCACAAACCATAGTAACAAGGAGAATATTTATACCTTTTTCTCAACCCAACATACCCCCTAGCTTACCTTTTTGCATGTCCTCATGCAACAAGAGAGTTTATATGCAAAGCAGTGATATTGAAGGGTGGAGAGGTCTCTTCTCTAGGTCTCCAAAACCCATGCTTACCTTTAATATCTTTAAAAGAAACATCTTCCCTTTTCTTACGAATTTCATAAACACTCTGATAACCCTTTGGAGGATACCAAATAATGGTAGGATTGTACTTGCATCCAATCCAGGAAGGCCCTTCTTCCATGATAATTTTGGCATACCTCTCTAACCTGAGAGAAGTTGCTTGAAAATTCCTGAAACCAAATGGTTCCTTGTTCTTGACTTCATTTGAAAAGACTCCATCTTAATTTGGAAGCAGAAAGGGATTCTTCTTTAATTTCTCCAAAATACTGTAGCCCTGAATGTACAACATGTCTATGGATGGGAGCTAAAGATTCCACAACCTTCTCCCTCTTCATGAATGCTCTATGATGCATAATGGTATCAAAGGGTTTAGGAGGTTCCCCTCTGATCCATAGGTCTAGTCCATTCTCTCTTTTTTAATGAAGACCTTATGTGCTTTGGCCCATCTAAGTTGATTTTTGGAAAAAGACAAAAAGGCCTGAAACTGGATATCCCTAGTGAATGGATTGAGGTTCTCTTCTCTATTTTTTTCTAGAATGAAATTGTGAAGATATATTTCACACAAAAAGTATTGTATTCCATTCTTTTGTTCTTTAAAACATGAAACAAAATTAGAGACAGTGGTAAACTCAAAAGGTGTGCCTGCCCTAATAGCTTTTACTTTTAATAACAGATAATGTTCTAATAGAAATATGGCATAATTAGTAGCAGGGGCCCTGCAAGCTAATATATCAGAATAAATAAAGAAACATTTTTTATTTGCTCCAAAGCTCCATCAAGATGACCCTGTATCTTATTCACCTTTTCTTTAGATCTGCTGAGCTCAACAAAGGTTTCATTCTCAGTTGTTGACATGGCTCGGAGTTGTCTGACAACTTTATGATGTTCTGTCACTGTCACCATTTCATTTCGACATTGGGTTAGGGTTTGTTGGGATTGTTCCAATTCTGCTTCCAACCTTCTAATAGTGGTATCCTTTTCAGGTGAATGAAATACTTATTCAGTTTCAACAACTATTTCTATTGTTGCTGGAGCATCTGTCTTAGTTTCTATTTCAAACGATTCCAAAGGAGCATAAAAATCTATTTGTGTTTCAACAANCAAGGTTTTCACTAACTACACAACTCATGATCCATTTAATTAATGAATGGCTAAAACCAGTCTGAGTCAGGATCAATCTGAGGAAGTCCCAGTCGATGGAATCAAAATATTTCTTGAGGTCCATTTTGAAGACAAGCACCTTTGAATTTTTAGATTTGTTACTATGTAAGCACTCCTATGCAGTGCCAATGGCATCTAGGATATGACGTCCCTTCAAAAACCCCAGTTTTTCTTTTGAAAGGGTCTGAGAGAGTATGGGATTTATCTTGGTTGCAATGATTTTTGAGATTAGTTTATAACAGAGATTGCAAAGTGAAATGGGCCTGTAATCGACAAAGGTAGTAGGATTGATAGATTTAGGAATGAAAGTAAGGAAGTTTGAGTTCAAAGCTCCAACCACCTTCCCACTAAGTCTAGATTCCTCCACAAGATCTAAAAGATCCAAACCAACCAAGTCAAAGAAGTGCAGATAAAATTCTACCATCCAACCATCAGGGCCTGGACTTTTATCCTTGGAGAAGGATTTTAAAGAAATATTGATCTCTTGTATAGTGAAAGGACTGTCAAGAGTAGGTGAATAATAGTCAGAAACATAATGGGGAAAGAGTGTAGCCATAGTGACCAAAGTTTGTAAATTTTCTGTGGGTTTCTCCTTAAAAAAAGTTTGAAATGTCTAATAGCTGTTGATTTTAGTGCCTGCTGTCCACTATGGCAAGTGCCATCTGCATCAACAATCTTCCAAATGTGATTTCTTCTCCTGCATGAGCTAGAAAGATTATGAAAATATTTGGTGTTAAGGTCACTGTTGGGCTTTAAAGATGTCCTAAAAAAAACCTTAGTCTGACATTAATTTATCAACCGAGGATTCATCTTTTCTTTCAAGATTGTTAGCAAAGTCTATGAAGATAGTTGTATAGGTTTAAATTGTGTAGATAGTTCAGCTACAACAAATTTGAGTCTATCTAAATTACTGGAATAATCAAGTTCTTCACACATTAACTACAAACTCTGAAACTAATAACTCAATCAACAGAATTATAGTCTGAACAATAACACACCATGAATCAAAGCATCAATGAATTACTGAATTCCTTCATCTATCTAAGAAACAACAATTTAGTCTACGAAACCACTTAATGAATCAATCTCTCAATGATTAATTAATCTATTGGAAAGGAACATCGATCTACTGAATATTTAGGAAGGAACAACAATTGTGAATTAAACGAAAGGAACAACAAATGCGAATTTAATAAAAGGAACAACAAATGCGAAATGAAAAACAAATGCAAATTTAAATGAAAGGAATTCACAAGTGATAAATTAACAACAAATGAAATGGAACAACAATCAATAATATTCAAATGGAACATCTACTCTTCTACAAATGGAACAACACAACCAATTCATAAAAGAATCAACATATTAACAAATCTATCTTAATTGTTTGAAGGGAATATCAGATCGCAGAATTATAACAAATTGATAAGATTACAAATGAGACAGTAGGTCCTGTCGAATGGGCCCACAGTCTTTAGAAGATACTACTACAAAAAACTCAGTACCCAGAAATGATCAAAACGCTTGAATCTTCCATTAATTCCATAATTGATAAGTCATTTACAATGGGATTGTTGTACAGAGTGTCAACAATTAAGAGATCTGAATTCTGGTGATATCTCTATCATTCACTATTCTTTATATATTACAATAAGATAAGTAAATTAAGATATCCCGAGGATTGAGAGATCCTTAGGATTGATTTTACTATTTATAAAGATTGCAAGATAAAAAGTAAATCTTCCTTTGAACCATTTTGTGCCTAATTTCTTCGATCTTCAATGGTCTGTGCATATTCATGATCTTCTTAATTATCTTTATTTAACATCAATTGTCCATTTCTGCATAAAATCAAAACAATTCAAACTAAAGTTCAGAAAATATCTAATATCTTTTAATATTATTTCCTAAGAGTTTTTTAACCATTTTCTTCCCTAATTACTTTAAATTAATAGAAAAGTCAACAAAGAATATATCACAAACCATAGTAACAAGGAGAATATTTATACCTTTTTCTCAACCCAACATACCCCCTAGCTTACCTTTTTGCATGTCCTCATGCAACAAGAGAGTTTATATGGAAAGTAGTGATATTGAAGGGTGGAGAGGTCTCTTCTCTAGGTCTCCAAAACCCATGCTTACCTTTAATATCTTTAAAAGAAACATATTCCCTTTTCTTACGAATTTCATAAACACTCTGATAACCCTCTGGAGGATACCAAATAATGGTGGGATTGTACTTGCATCCAATCCAGGAAGGCCCTTCTTCCATGATAATTTTGGCATACCTCTCTAACCTGAGAGAAGTTGCTTGAAAATTCCTAAAACCAAATGGTTCCTTGTTCTTGACTTCATTTGAAGAGACTCCATCTTAATTTGGAAGGAGAAAGGGATTCTTCTTTAATTTCTCCAAAATACTGTAGCCCTGAATGTACAACATGTCTATGGATGGGAGCTAAAGATTCCACAACCTTATCCCTCTTCATGAATGCTCTATGATGCATAATGGTATCAAAGGGTTTAGGAGGTTCCCCTCTGATCCATAGGTCTAGTCCATTCTCTCTTTTTTAATGAAGACCTTATGTGCTTTGGCCCATCTAAGTTGATTTTTGGAAAAAGACAAAAAGGCCTGAAACTGGATATCCCTAGTGAATGGATTGAGGTTCTCTTCTCTATTTTTTTCTAGAATGAAATTGTGAAGATATATTTCACACAAAAAGTATTGTATTCCATTCTTTTGTTCTTTAAAACATGAAACAAAATTAGAGACAGTGGTAAACTCAAAAGGTGTGCCTGCCCTAATAGCTTTTACTTTTAATAACAGATAATGTTCTAATAGAAATATGGCATAATTAGTAGCAGGGGCCCTGCAAGCTAATATATCAGAATAAATAAAGAAACATTTTTTATTTGCTCCAAAGCTCCATCAAGATGACCCTGTATCTTATTCACCTTTTCTTTAGATCTGCTGAGCTCAACAAAGGTTTCATTCTCAGTTGTTGACATGGCTCGGAGTTGTCTGACAACTTTATGATGTTCTGTCACTGTCACCATTTCATTTCGACATTGGGTTAGGGTTTGTTGGGATTGTTCCAATTCTGCTTCCAACCTTCTAATAGTGGTATCCTTTTCAGGTGAATGAAATACTTATTCAGTTTCAACAACTATTTCTATTGTTGCTGGAGCATCTGTCTTAGTTTCTATTTCAAACGATTCCAAAGGAGCATAAAAATCTATTTGTGTTTCAACAAAATTAGTGTGAATTTCCCTTCTGGGAAGTGGATTTCTTCCCTGTACTCTAGCCCTCTTAGAATTTTGTTCTTATGAGATTTTTCAAATTGTTCCAACTTCTTCTTAAGTTTTCTAATTGTTTCTTTCAATTTGCCAACTTTTTGTTTTAATACCTTTATTTTCTTGACCCTCTTCCTCAATGTCTTGTTTTCATGTTCCGGTTTTCTGATTCTGTTATTGCCTTTTTCTTTTGTTTCTTTATGTCTAAGGGGGATTTCAAGGTATTCCCCACCTTGATCAATTGGTAATTGATTCCCTGTATCTTTTGGGTGCTCTGGTTTCTATAAAATACTTTTCTCATTGAACTGAGGTTCTGGTTGTTTTGCTCCCTTAGGAGATGGCATCTCCATATCAGGAAGATCAAAGATAGGGTTTGAATGAGAAGAGGTTAGAGCTTGGGGTTATTCTGTCTTGTCTGTATCTTTAGTAAGTGATATCCACAAATTTACCAACACTTGGGCCATCTCCTCTTCATAACTTCCAAAGAAATCATCCTGCTATCCTACAAGGCTTGCATGTGATGGTTGTTCTATTTGTACAGTTTCCTGAGTGCTTTCAGGTTCTGTTGTCTCTTTATCCGTTCTTCTTTTTATAGAGGAGGTTTCATAAACATAAATTGTTCTCTGTCTTTTCCTCTTTGATGTTCTTGCCTGCATGTTCTAAGTTTCTGCAAACTAAATAATGTCTATTTCTATTTCAGGTTGGGGGGCTGGTATTTTGGAATTATCTCCCTCTGTCTGGGTTGCCTCAATTCCTTATGGGGGAATTTCATGGTGGAATTCAAGTTTATCAATTTACAGGGGTCTGNCATTATCTGTAATCATTATGGCTTATCGATAATCGTGTGGAATGTCCACCCCCCAATGAATGAAAAGGTCAACCTCAACCAAAGATATGTGTGAACATAATGATGATGGTCAGTCAAGTGAGGGATAATTATTACGCTGCTGCCGCTGGGGGAACGACTGACGCAACCCTGCACTCGCAGGCATGCCCGCTCACAGGATCTTCTCTTCCTTTCAGCCTGAAGAACTGAAATGTTCTTATATTTCCCTATCGTGAAACCTACACCCAAAAAACTCTTCACGCGATCCCCTCTCTTGACTTCTCGGAGGATCGGAGCTCGCGGCTTTGCGAGTTCAAAGTTCGAGTGCTGTGCTCTCAGATCGCCGAGATCCGATACCTCAGTAATTGCGATTTCGGGACTTCTGCTCTATTGCGATTTCGCTACTCATGATATCAAGCACTCGGTTCTTTGACTTCTAAGTCCCAATGTGCCAAAATTCCGATGAGCTCGCTATTTGACTTTTTAACGGTCCAGTCTCCCTGTCGGGACTTCGGACTTCGCGGGATCGCGAATCCTGATGTCCAATGTTCAGGACTTCTCCCTGCGAGATCTCGATAAGATGTGCCACCTGTCCTCCACTCTGACCCCTGTGGCCCACACTCTTTTCTTATCCTTTTGGAATATCGCGTATCGCAATATCATGATTTTCGTTGCAATAATTTGGAGTTTCAATCCGCAAAACCCCGATACATGATATACGTGTAGATTCAATGACCCTTGTGGTTTGGATCAACGACCTGCCCCTCTTGAGATTTAAACCTTTCGGGAACCTGTCTCTGTATCTCCCCTGCACCTTGGTGAGATCTGACGATCCACGGGATGTCACAAATTCTTCTCAGAGAATATTGACCATCTTCTCTTCCTGATGAAATCTACGAAATGATCAAGCACTCCTCTGCGGAACTAGTTCACCTGTACACCAACTTGTGACACTTAATTAAACACTCCAAGGCACATATTCCTTACACTTTCCTTCAACAAACTCGAAGGCCTAGCCTTCCTGAGCTTTTCCACAACTTTCAAGTCCTCCTGGAAATTCTCTTGCACGCACTCCTTGCGGAAAACCTCCAACCACGACTAAGTGTTGAAGTTCTAGACTCCGCACACTCCTGCAGCAGCCGTCTCTTAACACTTAACTCAGGCTTGCAACCCTGAGACTTTTACCCAGCCCGCGCACTCCTTGCACAACTCCTGTGTCCAATTTCACTTTGGGAGAATGAGAACAAACGTTTTACTATTCGAGCTTTAGAGATGCAACCCTGAATTCTTGTCGACGCACTCCTTGCGGACACTTTCACTGCACTCTTTGCAGGAATTATTACTCAGAAAGAGAAACAATTGAAACTCATTCCTTCTCCCTCTCAGACTTCAATTGATACATGAAATCACATACACAACATATAAAAGCAAATGTATAACAAGAAATAAACATTCATGAGCATAACATCAATACACAGAGAACAAACACATAACCATGAATTTGAATCAAAGCTTCTTCTTATTAATTCAAATGTCTGTAGATGGATGTCTTTTACACAACTCTCTTCTTTCTCTTCCTACTTCTATTCTTAGGCTCATATAATGTTACAATGATACAATGAGGGTGTCTATATCCATTTTCTCTCCTCCTATCTAAAACTGTCTAATCTAAGAATTCAATTCTACCTATTTGCATTAACTAGATTAAATTCCTCCTATATACTTAAGGACGAGAGCTATCCGCTCAAGGTCCAATAAAATATACAAAGGCGCTCCTTCATAAATGGCTTCATTAAATATTTAGCGCATCATTTCCCAAGTGTTTTCAAAAATTTGTGCTGGCTCGTCTAGCTGTCCTCCACTTCCGCGCTGGCTCTCTTGATGTGTTGGCGATGCTCCTGCATCATACTCCCTCGCTTGAAGAATTTCATGGGATCCTGTCCATGAGCTCCTGCATGGTCTGTCCATGCTTCTATATTTCTGCTTCAGTCTCCCAACTGGCATCTTCAACTGGATGGCCCTTCCATTTGACCAGATACTCATAGTATTCTTTCCTCCTGGTCTTCTTACCCACTCTCTTTTCCAATATTCATTCCATTTGCAGCTTCTCTGCAAATGGCATTTGTTTCATCCACTGGATCACTGGATGCTCATCTCCAGTGTTTGCTTCTCCAGTCCTGTATGGATATAAATCTGCGATATTGAATATTGGAGATATTCTGATCCCATACGGTAACTCGATCTCATAAGCATTTTCTCTGAATTTTCTCAAGACCTTACATGGCCCGATTTTCTTCATTTTCAATTTATTGTATGTTCCCCTCGGGAACCTTTCTTTTTTAAAATGTGCCAGAACCAGATCACCAACCTCAAACTAAATTTGTCTCCAATGCTGATCTTCTCTACGCTTATTCTCCTGGCTTGATTTCAGCAACCACTCCTTCACCCTGCTGTGAAGTTCCTTCATCACTTCAGTGAATTCTTCCGGACTAGCGTTGTTAGTAGCAGTCTGTTCTGAATCCCTCAATTCATAAAACCCTCTCGGCTATGTTTCATATACAATCTGGAATGGAATCTGGCCTGTGCTCCTGTTCACTGAGTCATTATATGCGAACTCTGGCTGTGGTAATATACTATCCCACTGGCTATGGTGCTGTGTCACCAAGCTTCTCAGCAAGTCTCCCAGACTCATGTTCACTACTTCTGTTTTCCCATCCGTCTGAGGATGATAGGCAGAACTAAAAATCAAGTTAGTTCCCAGCTTCTTCCATAAGGTCCTCCAAAAATTCCCTATGAATTTCGTGTCTCTGTCCGAAACTATGATTTTCGGCAATCCATGAAGTCGAATGACCTCTTTGAAGAACAAATTTGTGATGTGAGTCGCATCGCTAGTTTTCTGGCATGGGATGAAATGTGCCATATTGGAAAACCTATCCACTACCACAAAGACTGAATCAAATCCTCTTTGCGTCCTTGGCAATACCAATACGAAGTCCATGCTGATCGCATCCCATGGCCTCTCTGGTATGGGCAATGGCTGATAGAATCCTGCATTTTGCTTCCTCCCCTTCGAATACTAGAAAAATTTACATCTGTCGACAAATCTCTTGACATATTCTCACATTCCCATCCAAAAGTATGATTCGCTCAGCTTCGCGAATGTCTTATCATGGCCAAAATGTCCTACTAATCCACCACTGTGCTTCTCCTTTAACAAGTTCTCCCTCATGGAGCATTTCAGAATG
>JZKD02S0364273.1:7057-18754 GCA_000966675.3 Picea glauca | reverse complement strand
TTACTATGGAGTGTTTTTTTTACTTGTTAATTATATTTTGATGTCTAAGCAATTTATAATTTCCGAGTTTTTTCATTCAAATTCTCCAAATCTAGAGTATATACTCATGGTTAGGAATTAGCATGGATCTAATCCTAGTTTATAATGTATATTACCATGCTAAACATCCTCCTAAAGTTTTATGGAAATGTTCTAAGTTCCCCTTAGGATTTTTTAATTTTTCCAGTTCATTAAAAAATTTCAGTAAAATGGATTTTTTTAATTGTAAAGTGAAGTTGTAATAAAAAAGTGGTACTAGGAGGCTTCATATTCCTTGGGGAAGCTCGTTGTGGACCTAGATCACCCACATTACCTAATTACCCACTTTGGTGAGTGAAATTAGTGATTTTAATCACTAAAAAGTTAATTTTCCTCACAAAACTCAAAAAAGACAAAAAATCGGGAAAAAACAACGAACCTATTTTTTGGGAAACATGTACGGGACATGTTTTGAGTCAACTCAACCTCTTGTGGAGATAAATAATAGTTGTGGACACATTTGGTGGAGTTAGACATGATTTGGGAACATGTTAGATGATGTATGAGTCAATTGCTAAGAGAAGGTGTGCCCTCCTTGAGAGAGGTGGCACACCCATGTGAGAGCTCACCAAATTTGTGGGAGGTGGCAAGTCCTCTCTCCACCTAATGCAACATGGGTATAATTGAGAAATATTTGGGAGAGGTGGTTGCCTTTTCCTCTATACTTGGCAAACTAATCCTCTCCAAGTGGTGCACCCTCCCTCATTGGGAAGTGCGCCCCTCCTCCTATATAAAGAAGCTCTCTCCCATTTGCAAGCTAGTTGGAGCTTGGGAGGGATATTTTAATTGATATTTGCTATCATTGTTATGAATAAAGAAGACTTTGGAGTTCCATGGGATGTTTCAATGTGTGAGCTTTAATTGTCAAGCATTCATTGTATGAGCTGATATTTACCAATTCTTGTTTTGCATTTGATTTATTAATATTTTCCTATCTGAAGGAAATTGTTGTTCCATATGGTAGGGATTGAAAAGTTGGTTATTTGTAAGCCCTATTGTATCATTTACATTTAACGTTTATGAAATTCATTGATGTATGGTTGACTAATATGTTTGCATGAGCTTTTTCTTGTAGGTTGTTCCATGTATTAACAAGTTTGATGCAGGATAGTTTGGTCTTGAAGCCTCACATTTCTTAGGAGTGGTGGAAGGATTTGGTTATTCCATCCACAAGCCTCATAAGCCAAGTGACATAGCTCATCTTCATCTTCTGGGACTCCATTTCCCATCTTGTTCAAAACTCCAAGAAACAAGGCGTATCCCTTCTCTTACTCAGAAAATCCTTCAATAAATTTTTATGCTCTATTGGTTACTATTTGCATGTATCTAAGTCTTTGTTATTTAAAAAAAAAAATATGAATCTAACACTTTGCATACAATTTATAGACTAGATCTAAAGTGTATATAAATGAATTTATCATTTGTAGCAAGATCTAGTTCTTTTAACCTTGCTAGAGTTAGTATCTTATTGAAAAATCTTAAAGATAAGTATAGGAAAGTCTTTTATTTACTTTCATTTAAGTATCTGGAAAAAGTGGTTTCCTTTATTCGTTGATGTTTAACAGCCCAAAATACCCCAAGGGGTTATCTCTCTAGCTCCCTCTCCTTGGTTATTTTACCTTGCATTAGTATAGTTTCTTTACTTAGATTTTCTCCGGTTTTTAGGGGTGTTGCAAGACACTTTAAAAGTGTCTGTGGGCATCTTTTATGATTGATTGTTTGTTGTTTTATTGCAGAAGTAGTAGGTACAAGGGGAGGCTCTATCTGGATTTCGAAGATTAAACCACTTCCAGAAACCCCCATAGTTTCCAGGAACCATCTAGTTCAAATTTTTCACTTGGAAAACATTGTAAGCCTTGGTCTTGCACTATAAAGATCAAGAGAATCCCAAAAATAAAGTAGTGTAGAAGTTAAATAATTTTGCGAGCCACAAAACTCGTGTTTTCTTCGTTTCCCCAACCCTAGGGGGAAACAAGTGTTGGTTTCCTTTTTGTCTTTGGAGTTGTTTCTCATTTTGTTCACTTAGTATTTTTAGTTTTATTTGCATAAAAAGATAAAAAGAACTCACATCACTAAATTTCAACTCTAAAAAATCAACCACAACAATCTTAAAATAGTTCTATTTTGTAGAATACTAATTGCTATACTAGTTCCTTTTTTGCAATTATTTGGAATAAACCTTAGTTACTCAACCGCATATGCAATCCCGTTGCTACTTTCGAGTGGTATTTAGTGACCCAGAAATAGACCTGAGTAACGCATGCTAGTTTTAATTAGGTAAATCTATCATATTGTGCTATACATCTAAGGCCTCTGCATCTAGGTGGAGTGTGTTAATTCAGGAATGATACTCATTAATTAGATCCATTCTCTCCTTTGTTGGACCTACGACACTCCCAATCGATATGTCTATAAGTTTATTGAATAGCGAGTAAGGTAGGCCAAACACACTTTTCACACAAAGAGTGGGGACCCCAACTTTAATCCCCACTTCACGGTTTCAAGACTTACTTAAAATTCTCAAATACCATAACAAAATACTCAAGATAAAATAAAGGTGACATTATTCAAAACATCACTTTTACTTTTCTGGCACGGGTCTTTACTTTCATCTATCTTGTCAGATCTATCTTTACTTCAAAAATCTCATATGGTTCAAGTCATCTCCTTTTTAAGTATATGATGAATGCATGAATGATTCTTTCATGTGGCTTACAGGGTGTATACTTTTTACATAATTGAATCATATATGTTGTTGATGCAAATATTGATATTTCCATAATAAACTCCTAGATTAAAATTGACTTTTAGTCTTCATAGATTAAAATCCTTGGATTAATTTTCTTAGGGTCCACCCATGTTGGCTTCTCTAGGAGTNGTTTTGACTTAACAAACCCTAGAGATCAGCTCGGTGGTGAAATATCCCACCCAACCTATTCCAAGATTGGTCACAGAGGTGAAAGATTCCTACCTCACCATTCTACATCATATATATTCAGTCTCAAGTGGATTCCATAGGTTCAAAAGAGAAGGGTGCGCAACATTGAGGGTTTCCAGCTAGAGGGCGCACTAGAGAAACTAGATCCATTTGATCTGGCCAAGGAGAAGGGGATTTGGAGAGTTTAGCCATTGAGATATCTTGGTGGAGGCCATAGTGCCTTTCTTGGGATACTTGTGGTGTGTTTGGGCCGAGATATGATTTATTATGAACATGACATGATTCCCCTTAGAGAAGTGCACAATTCTTGAAGAGGATCTATTCATGTGAGGGGCACAACTCCATTATTCAGCAAAGGAACCCTCCTACAATGTCTTGAGGTATCAGATCTACTCTTCTCAGGAGTTTTGAGGTGGATTTGAGTGAAGGAAGAAGAGGGTCGAAATCTCCATATATCTACAACCAAGAACTAGTGCGCAACTCTCCCAGCTTGAGGGTTCGGTCCATCAGTAGGAAAATATCTCAATTGGTCATTTATCTTCTGCAATTATTTGGCCTTTGGAGGCTTGTATCATCTATTCTTGGGTTATTGTCATTTTTCTACTAGATCTCAGCTATATTGTACCAAATCTGCAGATCCATTGTATCAAGGTCTTCTAGTATTATGAATAATATCATATCCGAGGTATTTTTGGTTATTCCTTGTGTTGTTGATCTTGCATATTGTTGTGGTATGTTCCATTGCTATATATTCTTATTTGTTCCTGCAAACACACATAAAAACCATCTTATTAAACCCTAGCGCAACTCATGAGACTTAAGTCTACAAAGTGTTTGACAAAATGCCACAAACAGAAAACACATAAAAATCAATGAAAAACACAATGTTCCTGGCATCTTGGCTTGGGAACATTATAGTTTATTGGCTGAAATTGTGATGCACACCTCTCTTTTGGAGTCTTCTACTTGCAACTTGGATCAATTTTGGTGAAGTCAATTGGTAATATAGTGTTTTCATGCATGATTATTCTTGGTGAAGTAAGTAAATCTGTTTTTTGTCATTACTTTTGAAATGTTATGGTATGTTTTCTTGCTCATGATAAAGATTATGAAATTGCATGCTTGATAAAATCCCAGAAGTGAAGAACTTAAGTTACTACTTCTTCACTTTGTATTTGCTAGACTTAGCCTAATTGGTTTATATTGACAGGCCTCTAAAACCCTAAAGTGCTATCTCTTTAGAGGTCTTTATCAATTGTAATTGCATCTAAATATTTCTTCAACTATCTAAGAAGGAGGAAAACCGCTAGGGCCTAGAAATGCCGACTCCCTGGTAGCTCACCTCCCCAAAGGTTGAATCTTAAGAGGACTTAAGTTACTACTCCTCTTAGACTCATCTTTTACTTGGATAACATAATCATTTTGTTGTTTACTCCAAATGAATGTTTGTTGAACTATTGACTCCATAACTCTTTAAAGGGACTAGTCCTTACACTCTTTTTGTAGACAGATCAAACCAACACTCAAACCTTGAACTTTCTAGCTTTCACTAACTAAAACTAACCATAACTTAGTCTAGATCACTAATACATTTGTTGATGTTACAAAAGGTTGCTACAACCATCTAGATGCATCAAATTTTCTACAAAAAATGACCTTTAATGCTAGCTAGACACTTCATAAATTGCTTGTGACCATTGATTATCATTTTTTCTATTAAAAACTAACTTTTCATTGTCTTTTCAAGGAATTTTGAGGCCTATTTCTTGCAGCTGTTATAAAATACTTATTGTTGTTGTAAACTTTCATATCACTGCAATTTTATATCAACCATATTATATTTCAAAGGTTCATCGTCTTAGTGAAGCACTAACATCATTTTGTACTTGAAAAATGCCATATTTTTTGTTTGTTGTCTTGTTTTGGGAAGGTACACTTCATATATTACTTTTGCTTCATCTCTTAAAGACATAAAAACCTTTTGACTTGAGTGACCAGTGAGAGGGGGGTATTCTTGCATCCTTGTCTTAGTCTCATCGGCCCTTTAGGTCACTAGGGATGTCTCCCTTGGGGTAATCTCAACATACTCATAAACAAAAAGGGGTTTCCTATTAAGGTGACAATGATAGGTCAACCCCTTTTTACAGTGATATTGTCTCACATTCCTTGGGATTTGGGAAAGTACATATTGTGCGATAACATTTTTGGCGTCTTTGTCGAGGAACACTGAGTCGATTTTCCTCGAATGACAAATTTTCGGTAATCGTTTTTCTCAAATCCTTTCTCTTTCGGAGCTTACCTAGCGACTCCACTGGGGTGATTCCCTCTTTTACCTTTGATAATCCGTAGAAGGATTATCTGGCAACTCCACTGATGATTAAGCCAAAAATGGATTTTCAATGGGACCCATGTAATTTTAAACCCTTGGACATGAGTAAGATTCTGGGTTACCCTTGACGAATGCCTCTGAGGTATGGAAAATGGCTCCCAAAATTCACTGGTAGTGATAAAAAGAATGTTAAGGACCATATGCATGACTTTTTTTCTTTCTTTCAAATCCACCCTGTTAGTGATGACGTCGAAGACCTAGCAATGAAACTTTTCTCTGCTACTCTTCCTGATAATGCCAGGAGATGGTATGATGGCCTCCCTGATGCTAGTATTACATCCATGGATCAATTAGAAGAGGTCTTCCTCAAGATATGGAATATCAAAGAGGATCCTATGGCTTTTCTAAACAAACTTAATTACATAAAGAAGAATGAGAATGAAACTATTAGGGAATTTCATGATAAATTTGAGAGGTTAATACAATAGATCCCAACAAGCCATCGCCCTTCAAACAAATTTCTTCTCTTTCTTTACACCAAAACCTTTACAGGACAAATGGGTTTCCCTATCAGAGACAAATCTCCTAGAACAATCCAATAATCTTATGACATGGCCACAGAAGTCAAAGCCAACATATCCTCATCCAAGGAAGAACAATCCTTTGTTCCAGAAGTCAAGATTGGTGAGCCCAAAGATACCACAGATATTCCAAAGAGAATACCTTGCCTTGAAACCTCGATTGAAGAAACCCCGAAAGGTTTGGAACAAGACATCGATCAACAATAGGTTGAGGAGAGGGATCTTGATGAAGGTTATCAATCCCATGGGGAAGAACACAAATTTACTCATGCTTCTAGCAAGGATAATGAGAACCTGGTTGAAGAGCGAGAGCTTGAAGGTATTAAATGTTAAGGTTTAAGCTATTATTAGGTTTCTTTTCAATTTACTAGATAACCATAACATAGATAGGATCATTGAGAGAAACACATTCACAAGATACACAACATTTTTCCTGGGAAACCCTCATGGGGGAGAAAAACCAGCAAAAACTTCCTTAATATAGATAGCCAATACAATGCCAAGACAATAAACCAAACACTAGAGAATATCCTCCACTGAGAAATGTNAAATATTGATATTTCCATAATAAACTCCTAGATTAAAATTGACTTTTAGTCTTCATAGATTAAAATCCTTGGATTAATTTTCTTAGGGTCCACCCATGTTGGCTTCTCTAGGAGTTGGCCTAGATGGGGGAGTTGAGGATTAAGTGACAACACCTTAACTCTAACTTTCCCCCAAGGATACACCGAGTGGATTGAATATTTCTTCCACGTTACCCAGGTGTGTATAAAGGTGACAACACACCCCATGCCCAAACACTTACCCTATTCCACCTCATACACTTACATGACCTGTATTGACTCCCACCTGTAAAACACCCCAAACTTGAGGAAGATTATCCCAACAGGACACCATGAGGCCTTCTCCAAACCTAACTTGTCAAATTGCATAACGTCTGTGAGCATTTTTCTGGGTTAAAGGGGGTTTGATGCACATGTTTGGGTAATTTAATTATTGGATGTGACATACATGTGATCCCTGTGACTTATGAACCCCTAGAGGGCGTACTTGTTGTTACTGCAGGACCTTGTCCAGTGGAAATGTACACATGAGGAAATGATTAGCTCGGACCTTCATGAGGGCTTAAATCCCATAGATGGATGTTGCAACCCTAACCAGGGGTAAGAAGAAATTGAAGATTTGCACCGGGAAAAAGAAGGATGTTTCCTTTGGAGGCACCCTAGCAGACCTAGACCCAGGTCGATATTTCTCTTCCATCTAGACATTGGCCCTTGAAGGCCCAGGATGTCACCGTCGTGACCCTAGACATCATTCAGAGCTAGGGTCTTTTTTTTGGAGGCATTTATGAGCCTAGTGGCACATGTGGGCTTCATCTGGGGCCTTTGGAGGCCAAGCGCCCTACCTTTTAGACTCAATGTTCCACCTTAGGGACTCAACGTCACCCTATAAGGGCATGACGTCGCCCTTGGAGATGATTTTAGATGTTAATTAATTTTATTTATGTTAAAATTGGATTTTAATGTAAATTGGCCAGGTTGGCCTTTTATTTTACCTAAAATTAATTAAAGGTCAAAAATTTGTATAAATAAAGATAAAGTGCTCTCATTTTATCATCATAAATCCTCACACAAGAGGAAGTGGACTGAAATTTGCACCCTACTTATGGTTTATGTAATGTCCCCACTTTGGGACATCATTATATTATAGAGTATTACGATGACCAGAGCAACCAGATGGAGGTGATAGCAGGTACATGAGATATTGAGGGGTTTTATGGGGTCCGACTTGTATCGCTCATCTTATTTCATCAGCATGATCCATTATGCATAGCTTGGCTTTGGTTTTGTGGCATTCCGACGATTTATGTAATTTTGAGTTATTATGGGCTATATGTTAATTAAATTCACTAAGAAGGTCATATTTGGCATAATACTTGGAAGAACCTCTTAGTGTAATATCTCATTGAAATCGAGAGGAATAACACTACAGGATAGGATGATGAGAAGTGAATTTTTGTGGCTAAAGAAGCCATAAGGAGGGATAAATCACTTTTTATAGGTAAAATGATTAATTAATTAATTAAAGTGATTTAATTAATTAATAATAAAATAAAGTAAAAGTCACTTGGAGAGACAAGGTGAACAGGGAGGATAAAAGAGAGATAGGGGCATCTATTCTCTCATTATGTTGTTTATCATTTGATATCTGGATTCTTGCTAGTGAGCCCGTGCACTTGGGGGTTTTGAGGGTTTTGACTTAACAAACCCTAGAGATCAACTCGATGGTGAAATATCCCACCCAACCTATTCCAAGATTGGTCACAGAGGTGAAATATTCCTACCTCACCATTCTACATCATATATATTCAGTCTCAAGTGGATTCCACAGGTTCAAAAGAGAAGGGTGCGCAACATTGAGGGTTTCCAGCTAGAGGGCGCACTAGAGAAACTAGATCCATTTGATCTGGCCAAGGAGAAGGGGATTTGGAGAGTTTAGCCATTGAGATATCTTGGTGGAGGCCATAGTGCCTTTCTTGGGATACTTGTGGTGTGTTTGGGCCGAGATATGATTTATTATGAACATGACATGATTCCCCTTAGAGAAGTGCACAATTCTTGAAGAGGATCTATTCATGTGAGGGGCACAACTCCATTATTCAGCAAAGGAACCCTCCTACAATGTCTTGAGGTATCAGATCTACTCTTCTCAGGAGTTTTGAGGTGGATTTGAGTGAAGGAAGAAGAGGGTCGAAATCTCCATATATCTACAACCAGGAACTAGTGCGCAACTTTCCCAGCTTGAGGGTTCGGTCCATCAGTAGGAAAATATCTCAATTGGTCATTTATCTTCTGCAATTATTTGGCCTTTGGAGGCTTGTATCATCTCTTCTTGGGTTATTGTCATTTTTCTACTAGATCTCAGCTATATTGTACCAAATCTGCAGATCCATTGTATCAAGGTCTTCTACTATTATGAATAATATTATATCCGAGGTATTTTTGGTTATTCCTTGTGTTGTTGATCTTGCATATTGTTGTGGTATGTTCCATTGCTATATCTTCTTATTTGTTCCTGCAAACACACATAAAAACCATCTTATTAAACCCTAGCGCAACTCATGAGACTTAAGTCTACAAAGTGTTTGACAAAATGCCACAAATAGAAAACACATAAAAATCAATGAAAAACACAATGTTCCTGGCATCTTGGCTTGGGAACATTATAGTTTATTGGCTGAAATTGTGATGCACACCTCTCTTTTGGAGTCTTCTACTTGCAACTTGGATCAATTTTGGTGAAGTCAATTGGTAATATAGTGTTTTCATGCATGATTATTCTTGGTGAAGTAAGTAAATCTGTTTTTTGTCATTACTTTTGAAATGTTATGGTATGTTTTCTTGCTCATGATAAAGATTATGAAATTGCATGCTTGATAAAATCCCAGAAGTGAAGAACTTAAGTTACTACTTCTTCACTTTGTATTTGCTAGACTTAGCCTAATTGGTTTATATTGACAGGCCTCTAAAACCCTAAAGTGCTATCTCTTTAGAGGTCTTTATCAATTGTAATTGCATCTAAATATTTCTTCAACTATCTAAGAAGGAGGAAAACCGCTAGGGCCTAGAAATGCCGACTCCCTGGTAGCTCACCTCCCCAAAGGTTGAATCTTAAGAGGACTTAAGTTACTACTCCTCTTAGACTCATCTTTTACTTGGATAACATAATCATTTTGTTGTTTACTCCAAATGAATGTTTGTTGAACTATTGACTCCATAACTCTTTAAAGGGACTAGTCCTTACACTCTTTTTGTAGACAGATCAAACCAACACTCAAACCTTGAACTTTCTAGCTTTCACTAACTAAAACTAACCATAACTTAGTCTAGATCACTAATACATTTGTTGATGTTACAAAAGGTTGCTACAACCATCTAGATGCATCAAATTTTCTACAAAAAATGACCTTTAATGCTAGCTAGACACTTCATAAATTGCTTGTGACCATTGATTATCATTTTTTCTATTAAAAACTAACTTTTCATTGTCTTTTCAAGGAATTTTGAGGCCTATTTCTTGCAGCTGTTATAAAATACTTATTGTTGTTGTAAACTTTCATATCACTGCAATTTTATATCAACCATATTATATTTCAAAGGTTCATCGTCTTAGTGAAGCACTAACATCATTTTGTACTTGAAAAATGCCATATTTTTTGTTTGTTGTCTTGTTTTGGGAAGGTACACTTCATATATTACTTTTGCTTCATCTCTTAAAGACATAAAAACCTTTTGACTTGAGTGACCAGTGAGAGGGGGGTATTCTTGCATCCTTGTCTTAGTCTCATCGGCCCTTTAGGTCACTAGGGATGTCTCCCTTGGGGTAATCTCAACATACTCATAAACAAAAAGGGGTTTCCTATTAAGGTGACAATGATAGGTCAACCCCTTTTTACAGTGATATTGTCTCACATTCCTTGGGATTTGGGAAAGTACATATTGTGCGATAACATTTTTGGCGTCTTTGTCGAGGAACACTGAGTCGATTTTCCTCGAATGACAAATTTTCGGTAATCGTTTTTCTCAAATCCTTTCTCTTTCGGAGCTTACCTAGCGACTCCACTGGGGTGATTCCCTCTTTTACCTTTGATAATCCGTAGAAGGATTATCTGGCAACTCCACTGATGATTAAGCCAAAAATGGATTTTCAATGGGACCCATGTAATTTTAAACCCTTGGACATGAGTAAGATTCTGGGTTACCCTTGACGAATGCCTCTGAGGTATGGAAAATGGCTCCCAAAATTCACTGGTAGTGATAAAAAGAATGTTAAGGACCATATGCATGACTTTTTTTCTTTCTTTCAAATCCACCCTGTTAGTGATGACGTCGAAGACCTAGCAATGAAACTTTTCTCTGCTACTCTTCCTGATAATGCCAGGAGATGGTATGATGGCCTCCCTGATGCTAGTATTACATCCATGGATCAATTAGAAGAGGTCTTCCTCAAGATATGGAATATCAAAGAGGATCCTATGGCTTTT
Organism: Picea glauca; assembly: GCA_000966675.3. Lineage (NCBI taxonomy): Eukaryota > Viridiplantae > Streptophyta > Pinopsida > Pinales > Pinaceae > Picea > Picea glauca. Next base: position 7,781 of record JZKD02S0364273.1, on the reverse strand, counting down.
CTAAACAAACTTAATTACATAAAGAAGAATGAGAATGAAACTATTAGGGAATTTCATGATAAATTTGAGAGGTTAATACAATAGATCCCAACAAGCCATCGCCCTTCAAACAAATTTCTTCTCTTTCTTTACACCAAAACCTTTACAGGACAAATGGGTTTCCCTATCAGAGACAAATCTCCTAGAACAATCCAATAATCTTATGACATGGCCACAGAAGTCAAAGCCAACATATCCTCATCCAAGGAAGAACAATCCTTTGTTCCAGAAGTCAAGATTGGTGAGCCCAAAGATACCACAGATATTCCAAAGAGAATACCTTGCCTTGAAACCTCGATTGAAGAAACCCCGAAAGGTTTGGAACAAGACATCGATCAACAATAGGTTGAGGAGAGGGATCTTGATGAAGGTTATCAATCCCATGGGGAAGAACACAAATTTACTCATGCTTCTAGCAAGGATAATGAGAACCTGGTTGAAGAGCGAGAGCTTGAAGGTATTAAATGTTAAGGTTTAAGCTATTATTAGGTTTCTTTTCAATTTACTAGATAACCATAACATAGATAGGATCATTGAGAGAAACACATTCACAAGATACACAACATTTTTCCTGGGAAACCCTCATGGGGGAGAAAAACCAGCAAAAACTTCCTTAATATAGATAGCCAATACAATGCCAAGACAATAAACCAAACACTAGAGAATATCCTCCACTGAGAAATGT
>JZKD02S0364251.1:0-18754 GCA_000966675.3 Picea glauca | reverse complement strand
CCAATCTGTAGGGAATCCCTACTGAATGATGTTGTTGAAAATTTTCATAATGTGAGGTGCAAGAGTTTTTGAACCCCACTTTAGATATTCTGCCTAGAGTTCAACTAAATCTTTTGTTTTTCCAACACCCAACTTTTTGATACCCACCTTAATTTCTTGCACGGTGAAGATCTTAGTAGTAGTGTTGACTAAGGGAGGAGGGTCCACCTTAGGATCTTGCTCATAAAGCTGCTTTGCATACTCAAACCATTGATAGGCTGTGATATTATTTTTCAGTTTGTTTCTTTCTCATTTGAAGCTCCTTCCAAATTAACTTGGGGTTATTTTTCCCCAAGAAGATTAATTCCTCCTTCCTTGAGATCATGAAATCAACTTTCTTCTTTCTTACAATTTGCCTATAAGCTTTTATGTTTGTTTCTTTATGGCTTGACTCTTTCAAAGTTTTCCTTGCTGTTTTGCACTCCTCATCAAACCAAACATTAACCGGAAAGCAGTTTGTTTCAGATTTCCTATTTTTTGCTCTTTTGCATTATGTAAGTGCGCTTTGGATTAAATTTGTTAGCTCGTGGATATGAAGGCCCTGGGATGGAATTTTCTCCTTGTTAAACAACCTCTTTAGTGCTATCTGGAAGGTATTACAATTTTTTTGAGTCAACAAAATTCTACCCTTTGAAGGAGGTTGTTGGATGTGCTGATTTTTTTCCCATGTTGTTGTTGTTCAACCCAAGTTAGACTTAAATAGATCGGTTTATGATCAGATTTCAACTCCCACAGTTATTCACCAATCAAAACTTCCTGTATTTTCTCATACAACCCATGTGAGCAAATTGCATAGTCTACTACACTTGCTCCATTGTAGGTATTGCAGGTGAACAAATATGAAATGACAATAATCAAGTTATTAACAACCTGAAATTGGATATCTTTATGAGATGGTGCCAAAACAATGTATCAAGTTTTAATTTGATATTATAGAATATTGTAGTGGCATAAAATTGGATTCCAATGTCATTATGTATACAAGAAGTGATATTAGTGATGATTTCTTGTATGATTTTATTTATGCAACCTCCAATACCAAGGGTATGAGGAATACTACATAAAAATAGGTAGGTAAGCAATCATTCAAACAAATGTAATCATACATGTGATTTCTAAGGCAATTTTAGTGAGGCACATGGAAATAATTAGTGCATTTAGATTCATAAAATGCATTTTAGTGAAACAACTATATAACGCTAATTGACAATATTATTTAGTCTCGAGGGTTAGCTCAAGCGGTCTTGACCTAGACATGAGATCTCTCCCCAAAACCCAAAACCGATGAGAGAAAACCCTGATGAGAGCAAATCTCGATGAGAAGTGAATTGGATACATTTCCAACACATCCCAAGTCCTAAAAATGCCTGACAATCCTGAATGTGCTAAGCACAAATGGAAAAGGAATAATTGTTCTCTTCTAGATCTAAAGATCACCCCTTTAGAGTTTGAACACTATCCAGTGAAAAAATAAGTTCACAAACTGCTCTAAAAAATCAACAAACTAAAAAATTGTTTTCAATAATCCAACTGACAAAAAAATGTCAAAAGGCATCCAAACCCTGTATCCATAAAATCACGTGTCCATAAAAATCTCATGTGTAGTAAACCAGGTGAATCGTTGGTACTATCATAAATCCGAACTGTCAATCAAAATTTTGAACTCTCGAACCACCATCATCCATTATCCATAAAAAATAATCCATTCATTCAATATCCATAAAAAATCATGAATCCATCATAAATTCCAGGTGTTGAACTGTCTTGGTGAAAATCCTCTGAAGGTCAAATTGACTAATCCAAATCCAAATCATCAAATCCATCATCAAGTATAAAATATAATTGTCCTGAATAAATGCAAACACAATCTTGAATCCAACTTCCATCTGCAAAATCAATCCCATAAATGATCGATGTCAAAACCATCGATTTTGTATCCTATATCCTGAATCAATCGTCATCATCCTAAAAAAACATTGTCCTGAATCAACTACAAACCATCAAGGTAGACTTGGAAACTTAAAGTCTGACATATCATCACTAAGTTTCCCCTTGTCAACTCAAAGGTGAGAAGTATGTATCATCAGATATAGCCCCCCTAAAAGTGAAAAAGGAGTAGTCAAAATGTCTTTGAGCAGATTCGAAAGACTCGATATTCAACTTAAAAGAAAAAACTCAATTGGGCCATGATCCTGCCCTCAAATCATTAAATCAAAAGCACTCATAACCATCCACTGTAGAAATTGTTCCTCATAAACATGCCTGAAATTGTGTATGAACCCATCGATAAAACTACTCCAACAGATTGGCTTCTAAACTCCAACGCCAATTCCCTAACCATTCAAAATGTATATGTTTCCAATGAATTTTATTTCTATTCTGACACCTTTTTGAGAGACGATTGGTCTTCCCACAAAAACTACATGGGTGAAGATCAAAACACTTTGACTCATCATGGCCAAATCAGTGACAATGTTAGCATTGTATGTGTTCTTCATCCAACTGATCACCATGATCATACAAATACACAATACATATAGCAGCATTTGCATCGTCATCATCATCCTGATCATCTCTAATTGCATCAACATCTTGTACATGTTCCTTAGCATTGTCCAAAAAAACACCACTCACAAATGTAATAGGTTTGCAATAATATAGAATATGAAAAAGGTTGTCATTGACCTTTTCATATCCTAAGCCATATCAATTCCTTTTTAGCTCCAATTTTTTCCAAGGCCTGACAATTTTAGTTCTATCCTCAAATTTATCCACTTATTTATCTGTCCTTTTAGGGACTTCATTCAACTTATCCTCATTTTTCTTAAGTTCATTATTCACCTTAGTGTCATCATATCTTATCCTAGTTTCTCCATGTAATTCATCTTCATCGGATTGAACATTTACATCAAATTCCTCGATTTGATTCATAACCAGAACATATTTTCACTGTCAATAGGTAATCCAACAATGGATTATGCTAAAGATGTATGAAATGAGAATGTTTATGTCGAAGGAAACTCAATTCATCAGATAGTTTTTTGTGAATTTTAAACATATCAACCTTACTATGCATGACTTGTAAGCAAGTAAGCACTATAGCGAGAGTGCATTTGTTTATTGAAATTATAGATGAAGAAATGGATTTGATTAATGTGTGCAATAGAGAAAGAATTTCTTCAATCCTAGCCATAATGATACAAGAAACCTTTTGCAAACGTTTATGACCTCTTTTGAACCCCCTTATTCAATTTCAGGCAAGTACATATTGTAGAAGATGTTGATGTAGTTTATTTGTCTTCTTGAGATGAGATTGCTTCTGCACTTTTATATTTTTGTTTGACCTTGTTTTCCTGTAATTGATTTATGTTGTTGTATGTCTATGTGATGTGTGCAAACAAGAGAAAATAAAACTCACCAAATGTCAATATAAAACACATACAAATCCCCTAACACCCCCTTATTCAATTTCAGGCAGGTCTTGGATGATAAACAAAAATATTCAATCTATATTAAGGAAGATGACAACTCCATGCAATGACATCGACAACTAAGTACAAATCACCTTATAACTCCTTAAGTACCCATCAAAACCTTATAACTCTGATTAACATCTTATACCGACATTACATGTAAAATTTCACCCTTGTAACTAAATTAAAAAAAAACTAAATTACAAAAAATTTACCATATTATAACACCATATACATAATTTCAAAGTCTTAAGAAAAATAAACTCAAACCTTATAGATGTTTGAAAATTCCACAAAGGAATAAAGAAACCCCTTTCTCATCATGAAAAAAAGGGAAATAAAAGAACTTATAGGTTTTGAAAACCTTCTTTTTATCATGATCAAATAAACCAATATTACAAAGGATGCCCTTTTTGGAAATGAGCACGTACCTCAAAACATTTCTTCATGTTCGCAACATTATATATTATTTCACTTCCGTCCATCGACCTAACGGTCTCTCGAATAATATTCATCAAATAATTTGTTTCTCAATCCATATTTATCAAATAATCTGTTAAATCGCAATATATAGAGGCAACATTGAACCGATTACCTCCCTTTTTATGTGACAACTACACTCTTCATGTTCCTCCAAACGGGACTCGACCAATTATGTATTTCATTGTTGGAGAGTGTCTATAACAGACGTTGAAGGATTATTTGCCACAACAAAATATGTTGTTTCCTCGCTTGTGCAATCCTCGGTAGAGAGATAGTACGTTGATTCTCCAACATCAATAAAATTATTCATCCATTCAAGATATCATATGTTTTTGTCCAGAAGTTGTGGGGTTTTTCCTTGCATTATCAGAGATTATGTCCATCGTTTAAGTTTTTTTTTTTTTACCGTTCATGTGCTACCGCCTTATTCATCCAATGTTAGAAGATAGTGATGATTGTGTTTTTTTTCGAATAGCTCTACACCATGATTAACATTATCAATATCATTCCATAAACAATCTCACCATAAGCATTATACACTTTGTAAAATAAAGGTGCAATCTCGTATAGACTATGATTTGTGAATTAAATTTTCAAGTATAGACTATGATTTGTGAATTAAATTTTCAATTGACACATGGGCTATTGATTGTTGATTTTAACTCAAAACCTTTGGCACATCATGTTGATTGAAAACCCTTCACAAATACAATTACTTCAACAAAATAATCCATGGGTAAGCTCATTCCAACCAGTAAAACTATTACAAATCCTCACATAACCTAATGAAATCATTTTGTGCATAAATTCGATAGGACCAAGCAACTAATGTTGATATTAATGGGGTAGAATTTGCAAAAGATGTTGTATAATTACTACTTCTCCACAATGTAATTGCTTTCTAGATACACATGAAGTTTATATGTTGCCAAAACTGGTTTTATTACATCTTATTACATCTAGGAGTTTTGAAAATGTGACATATATTATGCACAGTAGAGCTATGTTGAACATGTTGTATGAGTCAATCTCTTTTTGATGATACAATACTAGTCGGTTTTAGTCTACTTCTCATACTTTTTGATACTAATTTTTGGCACAATATTTATTAATATCGACCGTGAAGAATATTTACAAACTGAGCATTCTCCAAAAAATATATTTTATTGAAACAAACTTACATATTTACCAGAATGTGATCTCGCCATCTCTCTTTCCAAAGATGAATCAAATGAACACAATCACCGACACATATTGCTCCTTACCGATATCGCTTCAGGGTTATTGGCTAACCACACTTTATCTTCATCAATATACCGACGATGTCAATGATGTGAATATGTAATGCATCTTCACCCATAACTTCGATAATATGTACTACAACCCATCATATCATAAACTTGGCAGTCGGTCTTCCAAGTGTTCTCTGATAAACTATTCAATCACCATAGCAATCAACACCGAGAATTTTCTCTGATACCACATGATAAAAATACAGAGCAAGAAAATAATCAAGAAGATCAAGAACTCATAATATGATGGAAAAGGAACCAAGTTGAACCGTCCTTTTCATTAACATAATGTACATATATATAGTACATAAATAGGTAACCACCAATAACCGTACACATAACTAAGTGTACGTTTACCAAGGATAACAACTATATCCTCAAGTAAACATAAAGTGGTTTAGGACATTAATATTAGTACAATATTTTTAACAGTTTTCCAATGTAATTGATCTCCTCCATTCACTAGTGACCATTATGCAACGTGAATGTTCACAAAAAAAAAATATAAACCCCTGGATGGCCTTGAGATGCATGGATAAGGATCAATATAACTCACATATGTATTTAAGCATGATCAAGCTTAACATGTAAGTAACCAACCACCAAGGTTTACAACAAAATGCTTTGTTAAACATTGAGACAAATTTGAGATGGAAACTAATTTGTTTTGCGGTTGTAGTGGTCTCATTGCTCATCATATTTTTATATTGCAGGAGTAAACCATATGATTGTTTTAATGATATGAAATGCATAGTGATATTTTATGGTTATGCATATGCTTTGATGGATTTTTATTGCCAATATTATCACGTAAAGGATATGTCATACTATTAATGACTTAGTCTCATTATATTAATCATGCATTTTTAGAGATTCTATGTCACCTTATTGGTCCTTGCCGGAGGCTTGGGACTATACCAATCGTTTTTGCGTTGACCAAAAAATTAATGCTTTTTTCCATAGTTTAAATTTGTTACGAGCAACTCAATTTTTTTCCTGTCTTCTTAATCTTCCTTCAAAACAAGATCTTATTGTGAGGCCGATGGTGGGAATTTAATAGACAATTTAATTATGCAGATTTAGCAGATGGTAAGAATGGGTGCATGTACGAGTTTCAAATTTCTAAGACGATCTTGGTTTCCAAAGCTTGCCACGGTGTCAGTTGTTGATTGGGGACATTTAAAGTTGTGGGACATACAATATGCATATGTATTTATTATACAATATATAGACCGATTTTAATAAATATATGTAGATTATTCACTTTTGATTCTTCATTCAATTTAGTACAGTCCATAAATTTTGAAGGGATCTATGTGTATTATATGACATGATTTTGTGCGGGAACTTTTAAGGATTGCAATGAGTTTTAATTGAGTTGTTTTGTTGTAATTATTGAATTCTTTATGTTTGGTCATGATATAGTCTACTACGAGCTAGAAAGATGAGGTTCTTCTGAAGTTGCAAGTGTTGCAATTGATGACTTGCAGGACATATGAATTTGGGCTTCTACAAATCTATGTCAGAGGGTAAGAAAACCTATGCATCTAGTATATTGTTTTTATACAGTTTGTTGCCATATTAATTTATGTATTTTTAGACAAGTGCAACTAGTTTCTTTGGTTGTTGTTTGATAGTGTGTGCCTCATGTATAGTGTAGTTACCTATGTTATGTTACTGGCTGGAATGGTGGGTTGGAATTTTTTTGGGTGTGTTGTAAATGCGAAATAGAATTGTTGTTGTTTGATAATGTGTTCCTCTTGCATGTGCAATGACCTATGTTATGTTACACTTTGGAATGGTGGGTTGGGATTTTTCTGAGTTGTGTTGTATATGCGAAATAGAATTGGGAGTTGGCTACTATTTTGTTTTTTCAAAAACAAGTTAGGACGGTTAGGGGTTGTTGCAAAAACTATGTAGGCTGGAAACAATCAAAGTTGTACAGGAAAAAAACCTCATGCATGGTGCAATTACTTNCCAATCTGTAGGGAATCCCTACTGAATGATGTTGTTGAAAATTTTCATAATGTGAGGTGCAAGAGTTTTTGAACCCCACTTTAGATATTCTGCCTAGAGTTCAACTAAATCTTTTGTTTTTCCAACACCCAACTTTTTGATACCCACCTTAATTTCTTGCACGGTGAAGATCTTAGTAGTAGTGTTGACTAAGGGAGGAGGGTCCACCTTAGGATCTTGCTCATAAAGCTGCTTTGCATACTCAAACCATTGATAGGCTGTGATATTATTTTTCAGTTTGTTTCTTTCTCATTTGAAGCTCCTTCCAAATTAACTTGGGGTTATTTTTCCCCAAGAAGATTAATTCCTCCTTCCTTGAGATCATGAAATCAACTTTCTTCTTTCTTACAATTTGCCTATAAGCTTTTATGTTTGTTTCTTTATGGCTTGACTCTTTCAAAGTTTTCCTTGCTGTTTTGCACTCCTCATCAAACCAAACATTAACCGGAAAGCAGTTTGTTTCAGATTTCCTATTTTTTGCTCTTTTGCATTATGTAAGTGCGCTTTGGATTAAATTTGTTAGCTCGTGGATATGAAGGCCCTGGGATGGAATTTTCTCCTTGTTAAACAACCTCTTTAGTGCTATCTGGAAGGTATTACAATTTTTTTGAGTCAACAAAATTCTACCCTTTGAAGGAGGTTGTTGGATGTGCTGATTTTTTTCCCATGTTGTTGTTGTTCAACCCAAGTTAGACTTAAATAGATCGGTTTATGATCAGATTTCAACTCCCACAGTTATTCACCAATCAAAACTTCCTGTATTTTCTCATACAACCCATGTGAGCAAATTGCATAGTCTACTACACTTGCTCCATTGTAGGTATTGCAGGTGAACAAATATGAAATGACAATAATCAAGTTATTAACAACCTGAAATTGGATATCTTTATGAGATGGTGCCAAAACAATGTATCAAGTTTTAATTTGATATTATAGAATATTGTAGTGGCATAAAATTGGATTCCAATGTCATTATGTATACAAGAAGTGATATTAGTGATGATTTCTTGTATGATTTTATTTATGCAACCTCCAATACCAAGGGTATGAGGAATACTACATAAAAATAGGTAGGTAAGCAATCATTCAAACAAATGTAATCATACATGTGATTTCTAAGGCAATTTTAGTGAGGCACATGGAAATAATTAGTGCATTTAGATTCATAAAATGCATTTTAGTGAAACAACTATATAACGCTAATTGACAATATTATTTAGTCTCGAGGGTTAGCTCAAGCGGTCTTGACCTAGACATGAGATCTCTCCCCAAAACCCAAAACCGATGAGAGAAAACCCTGATGAGAGCAAATCTCGATGAGAAGTGAATTGGATACATTTCCAACACATCCCAAGTCCTAAAAATGCCTGACAATCCTGAATGTGCTAAGCACAAATGGAAAAGGAATAATTGTTCTCTTCTAGATCTAAAGATCACCCCTTTAGAGTTTGAACACTATCCAGTGAAAAAATAAGTTCACAAACTGCTCTAAAAAATCAACAAACTAAAAAATTGTTTTCAATAATCCAACTGACAAAAAAATGTCAAAAGGCATCCAAACCCTGTATCCATAAAATCACGTGTCCATAAAAATCTCATGTGTAGTAAACCAGGTGAATCGTTGGTACTATCATAAATCCGAACTGTCAATCAAAATTTTGAACTCTCGAACCACCATCATCCATTATCCATAAAAAATAATCCATTCATTCAATATCCATAAAAAATCATGAATCCATCATAAATTCCAGGTGTTGAACTGTCTTGGTGAAAATCCTCTGAAGGTCAAATTGACTAATCCAAATCCAAATCATCAAATCCATCATCAAGTATAAAATATAATTGTCCTGAATAAATGCAAACACAATCTTGAATCCAACTTCCATCTGCAAAATCAATCCCATAAATGATCGATGTCAAAACCATCGATTTTGTATCCTATATCCTGAATCAATCGTCATCATCCTAAAAAAACATTGTCCTGAATCAACTACAAACCATCAAGGTAGACTTGGAAACTTAAAGTCTGACATATCATCACTAAGTTTCCCCTTGTCAACTCAAAGGTGAGAAGTATGTATCATCAGATATAGCCCCCCTAAAAGTGAAAAAGGAGTAGTCAAAATGTCTTTGAGCAGATTCGAAAGACTCGATATTCAACTTAAAAGAAAAAACTCAATTGGGCCATGATCCTGCCCTCAAATCATTAAATCAAAAGCACTCATAACCATCCACTGTAGAAATTGTTCCTCATAAACATGCCTGAAATTGTGTATGAACCCATCGATAAAACTACTCCAACAGATTGGCTTCTAAACTCCAACGCCAATTCCCTAACCATTCAAAATGTATATGTTTCCAATGAATTTTATTTCTATTCTGACACCTTTTTGAGAGACGATTGGTCTTCCCACAAAAACTACATGGGTGAAGATCAAAACACTTTGACTCATCATGGCCAAATCAGTGACAATGTTAGCATTGTATGTGTTCTTCATCCAACTGATCACCATGATCATACAAATACACAATACATATAGCAGCATTTGCATCGTCATCATCATCCTGATCATCTCTAATTGCATCAACATCTTGTACATGTTCCTTAGCATTGTCCAAAAAAACACCACTCACAAATGTAATAGGTTTGCAATAATATAGAATATGAAAAAGGTTGTCATTGACCTTTTCATATCCTAAGCCATATCAATTCCTTTTTAGCTCCAATTTTTTCCAAGGCCTGACAATTTTAGTTCTATCCTCAAATTTATCCACTTATTTATCTGTCCTTTTAGGGACTTCATTCAACTTATCCTCATTTTTCTTAAGTTCATTATTCACCTTAGTGTCATCATATCTTATCCTAGTTTCTCCATGTAATTCATCTTCATCGGATTGAACATTTACATCAAATTCCTCGATTTGATTCATAACCAGAACATATTTTCACTGTCAATAGGTAATCCAACAATGGATTATGCTAAAGATGTATGAAATGAGAATGTTTATGTCGAAGGAAACTCAATTCATCAGATAGTTTTTTGTGAATTTTAAACATATCAACCTTACTATGCATGACTTGTAAGCAAGTAAGCACTATAGCGAGAGTGCATTTGTTTATTGAAATTATAGATGAAGAAATGGATTTGATTAATGTGTGCAATAGAGAAAGAATTTCTTCAATCCTAGCCATAATGATACAAGAAACCTTTTGCAAACGTTTATGACCTCTTTTGAACCCCCTTATTCAATTTCAGGCAAGTACATATTGTAGAAGATGTTGATGTAGTTTATTTGTCTTCTTGAGATGAGATTGCTTCTGCACTTTTATATTTTTGTTTGACCTTGTTTTCCTGTAATTGATTTATGTTGTTGTATGTCTATGTGATGTGTGCAAACAAGAGAAAATAAAACTCACCAAATGTCAATATAAAACACATACAAATCCCCTAACACCCCCTTATTCAATTTCAGGCAGGTCTTGGATGATAAACAAAAATATTCAATCTATATTAAGGAAGATGACAACTCCATGCAATGACATCGACAACTAAGTACAAATCACCTTATAACTCCTTAAGTACCCATCAAAACCTTATAACTCTGATTAACATCTTATACCGACATTACATGTAAAATTTCACCCTTGTAACTAAATTAAAAAAAAACTAAATTACAAAAAATTTACCATATTATAACACCATATACATAATTTCAAAGTCTTAAGAAAAATAAACTCAAACCTTATAGATGTTTGAAAATTCCACAAAGGAATAAAGAAACCCCTTTCTCATCATGAAAAAAAGGGAAATAAAAGAACTTATAGGTTTTGAAAACCTTCTTTTTATCATGATCAAATAAACCAATATTACAAAGGATGCCCTTTTTGGAAATGAGCACGTACCTCAAAACATTTCTTCATGTTCGCAACATTATATATTATTTCACTTCCGTCCATCGACCTAACGGTCTCTCGAATAATATTCATCAAATAATTTGTTTCTCAATCCATATTTATCAAATAATCTGTTAAATCGCAATATATAGAGGCAACATTGAACCGATTACCTCCCTTTTTATGTGACAACTACACTCTTCATGTTCCTCCAAACGGGACTCGACCAATTATGTATTTCATTGTTGGAGAGTGTCTATAACAGACGTTGAAGGATTATTTGCCACAACAAAATATGTTGTTTCCTCGCTTGTGCAATCCTCGGTAGAGAGATAGTACGTTGATTCTCCAACATCAATAAAATTATTCATCCATTCAAGATATCATATGTTTTTGTCCAGAAGTTGTGGGGTTTTTCCTTGCATTATCAGAGATTATGTCCATCGTTTAAGTTTTTTTTTTTTTACCGTTCATGTGCTACCGCCTTATTCATCCAATGTTAGAAGATAGTGATGATTGTGTTTTTTTTCGAATAGCTCTACACCATGATTAACATTATCAATATCATTCCATAAACAATCTCACCATAAGCATTATACACTTTGTAAAATAAAGGTGCAATCTCGTATAGACTATGATTTGTGAATTAAATTTTCAAGTATAGACTATGATTTGTGAATTAAATTTTCAATTGACACATGGGCTATTGATTGTTGATTTTAACTCAAAACCTTTGGCACATCATGTTGATTGAAAACCCTTCACAAATACAATTACTTCAACAAAATAATCCATGGGTAAGCTCATTCCAACCAGTAAAACTATTACAAATCCTCACATAACCTAATGAAATCATTTTGTGCATAAATTCGATAGGACCAAGCAACTAATGTTGATATTAATGGGGTAGAATTTGCAAAAGATGTTGTATAATTACTACTTCTCCACAATGTAATTGCTTTTTAGATACACATGAAGTTTATATGTTGCCAAAAATGGTTTTATTACATCTTATTACATCTAGGAGTTTTGAAAAGGTGACATATATTATGCACAGTAGAGCTATGTTGAACATATCGTATGAGTCAATCTCTTTATATGGATTTCAGTCATGCTTTTTAAGCAACCACACATGAAATATCATCAATGTAACCATATCACTTTTATACATTCCATAGAAATCGAACAAGTCAATACGATACTAGTTGATTTTAGTCTGCTTCTCATACTTTTTTATACTAATCTTTGGCACAATATTTATTAATATCGACCGTGAAGAATATTTACAAACTGAGCATTCTCCAAAAAATATATTTTATTGAAACAAACTTACATATTTACCAGAATGTGATCTCACCATCTCTCTTTCCAAAGATGAATCAAATGAACACAATCACCGACACATATTTCTCCTTACCGATATCGCTTCAGGGTTAGTGGCTAACCACACTTTATCTTCATCAATATATCGACGATGTCAATGATGTGAATATGTAATGCATCTTCACCCATAACTTCAATAATATGTACTACAACCCATCATATCATAAACTTGGCAGTCAGTCTTCCAAGTGTTCTCTGATAAACTATTCAATCACCATAGCAATCAACACCGAGATTTTTCTCTGATACCACATGATAAAAATACAGAGCAAGAAAATAATCAAGAAGATCAAGAACTCATAATATGGTGGAAAAGGAACCAAGTCGAACCGTCCTTTTCATTAACATAATGTACATATATATAGTACATAAATAGGTAACCACCAATAACCGTACACATAACTAAGTGTACGTTTACCAAGGATAACAACTATATCCTCAAGTAAACATAAAGTGGTTTAGGACATTAATATTAGTACAATATTTTTAACAGTTTTCCAATGTAATTGATCTCCTCCATTCACTAGTGACCATTATGCAACGTGAATGTTCACAAAAAAAAAATATAAACCCCTGGATGGCCTTGAGATGCATGGATAAGGATCAATATAACTCACATATGTATTTAAGCATGATCAAGCTTAACATGTAAGTAACCAACCACCAAGGTTTACAACAAAATGCTTTGTTAAACATTGAGACAAATTTGAGATGGAAACTAATTTGTTTTGCGGTTGTAGTGGTCTCATTGCTCATCATATTTTTATATTGCAGGAGTAAACCATATGATTGTTTTAATGATATGAAATGCATAGTGATATTTTATGGTTATGCATATGCTTTGATGGATTTTTATTGCCAATATTATCACGTAAAGGATATGTCATACTATTAATGACTTAGTCTCATTATATTAATCATGCATTTTTAGAGATTCTATGTCACCTTATTGGTCCTTGCCGGAGGCTTGGGACTATACCAATCGTTTTTGCGTTGACCAAAAAATTAATGCTTTTTTCCATAGTTTAAATTTGTTACGAGCAACTCAATTTTTTTCCTGTCTTCTTAATCTTCCTTCAAAACAAGATCTTATTGTGAGGCCGATGGTGGGAATTTAATAGACAATTTAATTATGCAGATTTAGCAGATGGTAAGAATGGGTGCATGTACGAGTTTCAAATTTCTAAGACGATCTTGGTTTCCAAAGCTTGCCACGGTGTCAGTTGTTGATTGGGGACATTTAAAGTTGTGGGACATACAATATGCATATGTATTTATTATACAATATATAGACCGATTTTAATAAATATATGTAGATTATTCACTTTTGATTCTTCATTCAATTTAGTACAGTCCATAAATTTTGAAGGGATCTATGTGTATTATATGACATGATTTTGTGCGGGAACTTTTAAGGATTGCAATGAGTTTTAATTGAGTTGTTTTGTTGTAATTATTGAATTCTTTATGTTTGGTCATGATATAGTCTACTACGAGCTAGAAAGATGAGGTTCTTCTGAAGTTGCAAGTGTTGCAATTGATGACTTGCAGGACATATGAATTTGGGCTTCTACAAATCTATGTCAGAGGGTAAGAAAACCTATGCATCTAGTATATTGTTTTTATACAGTTTGTTGCCATATTAATTTATGTATTTTTAGACAAGTGCAACTAGTTTCTTTGGTTGTTGTTTGATAGTGTGTGCCTCATGTATAGTGTAGTTACCTATGTTATGTTACTGGCTGGAATGGTGGGTTGGAATTTTTTTGGGTGTGTTGTAAATGCGAAATAGAATTGTTGTTGTTTGATAATGTGTTCCTCTTGCATGTGCAATGACCTATGTTATGTTACACTTTGGAATGGTGGGTTGGGATTTTTCTGAGTTGTGTTGTATATGCGAAATAGAATTGGGAGTTGGCTACTATTTTGTTTTTTCAAAAACAAGTTAGGACGGTTAGGGGTTGTTGCAAAAACTATGTAGGCTGGAAACAATCAAAGTTGTACAGGAAAAAAACCTCATGCATGGTGCAATTACTTATACTCTGTTACTGGCTGGAATGGTGGAGTGGAATGTGTTTTTGGTGTTTTTTATATGCAAAATAGAAATGGGGGTTGATTATTATTATTTTTTCCCAGAAGCAAGTCAAGTCGGTTAGGGGATGTTACAGAAAGTGTGTAGGCTGAAAATAATCAAAGGTGAACAAAAAAAAAAGGCATGTTTCTTTGAGGTTGCATTGTTCACTTTGTCTTTGTGTTGAGAAATGTGTGTATCTACCATGTGCTCTGTTATAGTCCAAAAAGACAAAGCTCTTGTCAATTTTCAAGTGTTGTGACTCACGAGTTATAGGACTTGTGGTGTTGGGCTTGTGCAAATCTATGTCAAAGGGTAAGAAATCCTCTACATTGTGTGCTATATGCCAAGGAAGATTATCAAATGATTCTTGTTTTGAGTTTTAAGAATTAAGTTAAGTCAATCGAGGGATATTTTTGGAGACTGCATAGGTTAGCAAGAACCAAAATTAAACAAAAAGGTTTGATGTTATGGGCTTGTATTATTCTTTTTATTTTGCAGTTGCTTGAGGCTATGTAGATAACCTAAAGCAGTGGGGAAAAATTCCTATGAGTTATGTTTACAAAGTGTCTGCAATACTTGTTGAAGAAGCCTAGAGTGTCCATCTCTTAGCTTGCCTTTGACCAATTGTCTGTGATATTGAATTATGTTTCTTGGACATATGCAATTAGTTTGTGTGCTTGTTGTTTAATAGTGTATGCTTTATGCATAGTGCATGTGTTGTGTTTTATTTGAGTTTGTTCTATTGTTTTATTTAAGACTTTTGTCGTGTTGTAACTTGAGATGGTTTATGGCTGCTAGAGACCATGCCAAGACATCTTTGAAACCTACTTCTTGCCACAAGTTGGTTATTCGACCAGAGGGGTCTCCCTTAAAGACAAATATAAACTAGTTGCCTACTGTCACTAGACTTCAGCTCACATCATTTAGCACGGGATGTCAAATTTTAAAGGTAAAGAAAAGGATAAACTAGGTAGACAGGATAAGAGTGACAATAGAATGACATAAAAAAGACTGTAAATCTCTCATATCAGAGGCCTAATCCAATGGGCATGGAGTCTCATTCAAAAAAACACAAAAGTTGTAAATGATAGGTGGGAGAATAATAAGAGGACATTTAAATGTCAAACATAATATAGGGAAAAAGCAATTTCTATCAATCATGAGATGAAGAAAATGGATTTGCTGGGAATTTAAATGAACCCAACAAAGTAAATAGGATAAAGTAACCCACGGGTCCTTAAACATGTATACATTAAAGGTACAAAAACAGAGTTCATATTGACTCTCTATATGCATAATTACTCTGTGCAAAATAGAGATGATAAAATCACTTGTAACACATGTTGTGTTTTATTTATCTTCAACGTACACAAATCAGATCTACAATTTACAATTTCTTCAATTTGTGAAGAGTAGTGGTGGTCGTACCAAATTTGTTGTTTACAATTACATTCAAATAGTGAGAAGAAAATAGATATGTAGCATGAGAAGCGTAAAACTGAAAAAAGAAAGAAAGACAAGGTTATGCTGAGAACGAGATGTGAATTCATAGATTGATCCCATTTGCCTAAGAAAATTACAATAGCCTTACAGGCTTCAGTGCAAAGGACACAGTCCTTGCTGCCAAAAATCTCTTAACATGCTAACCCCTTTTCTTTGTCCTCAACATATTCTTTTATGGTATTTGAATACTAAAAATTTTCCTTGAATCCTAGAACTCTTTTCTAGAATATCGATAAGCTATTTAGAGAGCTTGACGCCTTAAAGCATTCATTGTCACACTTGCACTTTGTTAGGGCTGGGGCGTTTTCCATTTTAAGAAGAATATTAACAAAAGTCCACACAATGTGGATCTCATAGAGAATGTGTGGAACAATCAATATATTATTCTAAAAACTTCTTTAAGATGTGGTTGCCTTAGAAACATATTCATTTGGAACCTTTCTAGAGAGAATGACATCCATTTGGACTAGATCTCCTTTACCATGTGTCAAATCTAGAACAAAAAAAATCTCTTAAAATGACTCACCCTTCCTCAAAATCCACCTTTAATCTTCAATGTGACATAATTGATACTGTACATATATCTACTTGTTTGCTCAACAAATGATCAAGAAGTAGAACCTAGCTTAAACCTTGCAAGTTGTACAATCTCCCTAACAAACATCTGACAATGATAAACATTTTCCTTCCATGATGGTGAAGTATCATGGCTAGAATTCTTTGAGGATAAAAATAGGCTGAAAATTGTGAATAATCTCTATGACAAAACCCAACCTCATCTCCATTCAACAATCCACGTGCTTGCAAAACTTCCAAGGAATTTGATTAATATCACTTGGAACACAATTGTAAAAGACATGACAATTATGAAAACCCAATTTCTCATTACACCATGGAAAACATTTAACCTCTTCGTTTCTTTTGAACTTATTTAATTAAAAACCTGCTAGAAGACAAATGAATTGAAGATCAATGTGTTCATAACCAAATCGGCATTGGGGCCATCCAGTTCAATTTAATAGTATTTTTCCTTTGGCTTGTAGTATTCATATTACAACGAGCTGGTATAGATCTTGGCCAAAAATATTTATCCATATAGGATTTATTTTCATCAAGTCATAATTTAGAGGCTTTGTTTCCAATGCCAAGGCTTCAAGATTATCCATGATCACATTCACATATAACAACTATATTGTTGTGAGGGGAGAGCTACTTGTGACACATGCAGAGGAAATTTTTACAATTAGGGCAACCACATTAATTGTCACTTGATATTGCACAATTTTTTTGAATGTTTATAAACAATGAACGATCCCACTTGGAAAATGTTACGATTGTGACAAAGTTATCATCAAGTATAATCACATTTGCAACCTCAGTGCCATCAATGCCCATTGCAATCCATATACCTACTTCATGTAAATTCAATGCATTATTTGTGTCGTCTCTTAGTTCCTCTATGATTTTTTAACAAAATTCAAGACCTTCAATAACCATGCCATCATTGGGTAAAATACCACACTCTTTCACTATTGCCTTTATAATGTTAATATTTCCTCCAATTATCGTTCACACAGTTATTCCAACAAATTTACAAGTTTGAACAACTTCTTTCACACCAAGACGAACTGGGTTTTTGATACCCATAATAGCTATACAAGTGTAACCATTTTCTGGGATTCGCTAACATCGTTACTTCATATGTGGACCTTGCCATCAACACACCACAAACATTGTGATAATGAGAATGCTTCTCGCATGCACCCAATTATTCATTCCTTCTATGAATATCATTTTAAGGCATAGATTTTGTCATAGTTTTGAAAAACGGTCTATTCATTCATACCATTCCATATACCATTAACACCATTTGAAGCAAAATCAGAAATCAATTTCAAGCACCATGCTTGATTTTGAACCCTAGCACCTATGTCATAGCTCCAATGACATTGGTGCTAGCCAAGAAACCATTTTGGTGGCATGAATACATTTCCGATGAAAATGATCTTAAAACCATAGTAGGGGATGAAAATGGGCCAAATGTGATAATCATATAGACTTCTTGATCCAGGTGGATATTGGTGGCCACCCACCTATTCCAACTGGCTCATTTTGGTAGTTTTAGCTTGGCAGTTTTATTCCTAGTTTTCGAGTCCCAAACTTTCGGGGCCATTTTGAGGCCCTAAACAAACTTTTTAGGGCTCACTATAGTTTGATTGTAAACAGAGTCAGAGTTTGATGGAAACATATGTAATCCTTAGATAGACCTTTCCAATGAGCTATCATGCGCCCCAAATGGAGATCGTATGCCAAAGTTACGCCGCCAGGAAGTTGATACACCAAACTACCCAAAATGGGGTCCACAAAATTGTTGGTTTTTCATCTTTCGGGGTTAGGGTTTTGGATTTTCTTTATGTTAAAAAGGCCTTTAGAGCCTCATTTTAAATGATCTTCTTGCAAATGCAAGTAGCAGACACA
Organism: Picea glauca; assembly: GCA_000966675.3. Classification (NCBI taxonomy): domain Eukaryota; kingdom Viridiplantae; phylum Streptophyta; class Pinopsida; order Pinales; family Pinaceae; genus Picea; species Picea glauca. The sequence continues at coordinate 118 of JZKD02S0364251.1, read as the reverse complement.
TCTCTTCTCAGAGATAAGCTGTTGCCATTCTAGCAAGTCTTTCACTCTATATTTTTACAGTGTTTGTACATTTTCGCTCATTAATAGAAAATTGTGTATTACTGTATCTCTATGTTTA
>JZKD02S0364240.1:6606-18754 GCA_000966675.3 Picea glauca | reverse complement strand
TATTATTAAAGGAAATTAAAAGACCAGGCATACTCAACCCAATATTCTCTGAATTAGAATGATTTCACTTTTTCTGTAAGTCATGATTCTCCAACAATGGGATGTTAAATAGTTTTAAAGTGGGTTAGAATTAATTACAAGGCCACTTTTAGTACCCAATGAAATGTGTGGGATAGCTTCCAGAAGGAAATGAAACACATGTGTGGGGGATAGCTGCCAGAAGGAAATTACTCTTGTCCTTATTCCCATTTGTTGTTTAGTGCCCATCCACGGTCCTTTGTTGATGGTTTTGGAAGAAGTTATGCCACACAGTTATCCACGCCAATAAATTATATAATTTAAAAAAAAAAGATAGAACATCATCAAGAATCGATGCCAGGGGGATAGTTTCCAATAAAAACGATAATACAGTGACAATGCATTCAATTCGTCATCTAATCAATGAAAATATACTTCCAATAAAAATGATAATACTGTGATAGCGTGTTCAATCCGTCTTCTAATCAATGAAAATATGCCTCCAATAAAAATGATAACAGAGTGATAGCGCGCTCAATCTGTCATCTAATCAATGAAAATATACTGCCAATAAAAACAATAATACAGTGATAGCACGTTCAGTCCATCATATAAACAAAGTTAATACATTGCCAAATAAAAAAATGAACACTGATAGCATGTTCTAACCATCAACTAAACTTAAAATACACTATGAGTTTAAAAATACTTACAATCCCCAAGGTAAGTCGCATGAAATTATTTCTTTTAAAACACAGATCTTATTAAAGGATTCAAAGGGTTAGAAAACAGATAGTGGAAAATGAAATAAAAGGAAATAATTAAAAGTGATTCATGATCGCTAGCAGATCACATCAGGATTTAAGTTGTTGGCATATGCGCAAAGGAAAAAATGCAATAAAGAAATTTAATAATGGAAAGATGTGTTCACTGAGTTTAAGAGGCATCATGCAGAGATAAAGGAAGGGTATTGTTGGATAAAGAGAGGGATACACACGATGTAAAAAGAGAAGGGGGCCAAGATTACAAATCAAAGGAAATAAAAGAGGATACATTATGAAAATTTGGGCGAACCTAAAGAGACATATACGAATCGTTGTGTGGAAGCGCGAGTTTGCAGAGAAAAATCACAATAATCCCAGAGCAAGGAAGGTAATAAATGCTCAAGAGAGAATTCCTTACTGATTAGAGAAAGGATCCTACAATTATTATCCATGCATAATAAAGTAGGGCATTTGCATCTAAATATTTAACATCCAAGTGAAGGACAGTCGATTTGGCTCATGGTTGACTGCTCAGGCACAGACTAATAACTCAAAGGATATGGAACAAAACATAAAAACACAATTTTTCCCTGTATTAAAAAAAATAAAAGAAAACACAGAGAAGTCATTTTCATTCAGAGTTTGGGTTCGCCATTGGAAATCAATAAAAAGTACAATGAGCATAAGGCTGTGATGACTTTGAATTCTCTGATCATAAAATGCTGGGCTCATCAAGACAAAATCGTTGACAGATAAAAATGAAATCTCTAGATAGTGTTATGTTGAATAAAACATAATTTTTAACACAATAGAAGTACCTTAACTGAAGGTGCATTAACATCATTTAACTTCCATTCAATACAAATATACACATGTCTACCGTATCCAAATGAGAATGCTCCAAAGTCATTGTCCCATGCATGCTCCGTCCATATCGCACTTGCCAATTGATGTGACCTCACCGATACCTCCCAACCAATTATAGAGGTACTCTTCTTCCCCCTGAGCCCCTCGAGCCATAAAGGGGCCACACACACAATACCGGAGCATGCTAGCTCCCAACTCCCCTCGCAATTTCAATATACCAGTCGTTACTTGAGCTGGGTATCCCAACTCCCACAAAGAAACTTAGTCAAGATAAAGTTCAACAGCGTGACGTTAAGCAAGCCATATGTGATCCATAGAGTTTTTTAGTCATTAGTTTCCCAAACCCTCATTAGATTTGTTTTTCATTTAATTAATTAGGAAAAACCTCCCCCATACACATGTCACTTGATCCCCTAGTTGCATGAGAAAACCAATTTATTTATTAATTAAATATTCCTATTTCCCTCACCCACCTAAAAGCGTTTTTAGAAATGCTCCTCGGTGTCCCATTATTCCCTTACAATTCTTAAACGAATTACACCTTACTTAATTCCTAGTTGAGTTCATAAATAGAAAGTTCCAAAGGCTAGATTCCTTACTAAGTTAGACATTCATATTTTTCTTTAACTTTCCCCTTTTCTTTAATTTCCCCTTTTTCCTTAAGTTTCCTTTTTCTTTTAAGTTTCCCCCTTTTCCTTTTTAACTAAAAATCAATTTAGCAAGTGTAGATAAAAAAAACCATTTACCCTTTTAATAAATTTNGGACCATAGTAAGATCCATGTAAAATTTCTGCATCCAACATTTGTACTCGCCTAAGTCATATTCAATTAAGTTAAGCATCATTTATTAATATTCCAATCCGCTAAATAAGGTACAATCCTTACAAGGCTCACTTGTATCTTATTAAGCCATTATACCCAAAACTATCATGAATAATAACTACCTAATCAATTGTAAGGAGCTAAGAGAAAACTCAAATCATTATTATATAATATATGTAAGGATTCAATGTTAATTAACATAAGTCATTTAAAAAACAACCCTATAAGAATATTAACTCTCTTCTAATGTTATGAAAATGAAATACTATTTAAAATAAAATAAAATGTAACTCACATAAGATCACATCTTCTTAAGAAAAAGTAAGGATTTATATTCTACATTTATTATCCTTTTAAACTTATAAGGAACAATCACAAAGGCATTTAATAGGGGTCCTAGAGTTATTGCATAACGTTTAATATCACAAGGACTTTAGTTACCCAATACATATTCATGTAAAAGATGTAAGGTTCAAAAGAAAGTAAAGAGACTTTGTAACTCAACTTCCTTATTCCAAATGACTCGTAGAAAGTCAATCAAAACAAATTTAAAGCGTTTAAATGATAGCATATGTGTCCTTTAAGAAAACTAAAGGGGCCAAGTCTTACAAGCAACTTAAAACAAGAACAAACCAATTGATAATACAGTCCAACCATCGTAGTGTCTAAACACAAAAAAATCTTTCATGAGTTTGGACTATCTCACTTTTAGAGGTTCGATAGTGCAACAAAGAGCTAAATTTATATAGACACTCTCATTGAGAATGTGACGTCTTATTCTTATTTAAGAGATCTACTATGCATAGGATGGAAGCACCCAAATAACACAATAGAGCGCTAAGTTTCCAGAACTAAGACCAAGGACCAAATCACCAGGAGGAGGAGGATGATGTGATTGTGTGTGAGCGTCTTGCACAATGGGCAAAAATTGATCTGACCATGGGAGTCAAAATCTTGCACAATGGAGGCAAATTCATCTGACTGTGTGTGTGGGAATCTTGCACGATGGAGGCGAATTGATCTGACTATGCGTGTGGGTGTCTTGCACAATGGAGTTGAATTGATCTGATTGTGTGTGTGTGGGCATCTTGCACGATGGAGGAAAAATGATCTGCCTGTGTGTGTGAGCATCTAGGAACTCAACTTTTCTAAAGGGCGCAATACTATAACTGACTCAGGGATGCACTCAGATCTTAGCAAGTTCCTTGGGGATAATAGCATACTAAGTAAGGAAGAAACGTTTCTACTGGAGATAGGCATTCTGGGATATTATTGACACTGTCTACTAAGGAACTGAGAATGCGACTTGGTCACAGAGATAGACATTTTGGGATATTATTCACATTGTCTACTAAGGAACTAAGAATGCAACTTGATCACGTTGTTAACATAAATTACAAAGATGTGCATTATTTCCTTAGTGCGTACTCTCTTTCCCTATGCTCACTTACTTTATAACAAAAAAACCAAATCTCTCTCTATTTCACTCATCTGAGCTGGATGAAAATTAATCACACACACAGAAGAATAACTGACACAAGATTCCCCAAAACTTCATCCCTATATTGGATTCCAATTTGATTTAAAAATACCCCGAAATTCACACCAGAGTTCAAGGGTGCAAAAACCACTGAGTACTTTAGTGAGTTGATTACCAATGAAACATGCATTTTTCCTTTAAACAAAAACTGATAAATATCCCATGGAAACGACCAAGGACAATTTGTAAATTGGGTTCAGATTACAAGCAACGATTAACAATTTCAATTCTTTTAATGGAAAATTTGATAACAACGAACAATAACAATCATAAATGCCTTGATAAAAGAACATACATCGAATACAAGTTACAATACATCTAGTTAAAATTTGAATAGCGTCAATACATAAATCTTATTCCAATACACAACCATTGAGGAATCTTACAAATTCGGCATTAGAAAAACCATATTATTTGTACGGGAAAAATTATAAACCATGTGCACAATTTAATTCCTATTATAATTAAAAAGCACAATAAGAATACCATGACAGATGATGATGGATGAAATGATGTTCCTTGGCAACTGACATTCCTTTCGACCTCTTGCTTGCTAACCATAGAGACTGCACCGATACCTCCTATCCAACGCTAGGGCTACTCTTCTTCCCCATTATCCCTCGATCTGCAAAGGGGCCACACATACAAAACCAGAAATATTCTAGCTCCAATATTTCCNTATCCCAAATGACTCGTAGAAAGTCAATCAAAACAAATTTAAAGCGTTTAAATGATAGCATATGTGTCCTTTAATAAAATTAAAGGGGCCAAGTCTTACAAGAAATTTAAAACAATAACAAACCAATTGATAATACAGTCCAACCATCGTAGTGTCTAAACACGAAAAATATTGCATGAGTTTGGACTATCTCACTTTTAGAGGTTCGACAGTGCAACAACGAGATAACTTTATATAGACACTCTCATTGAGAATGTGACATCTTATTCTTATTTAAGAAATTTACTATGCACAGGATGAAAGCACCCAAATAACACAATAGAGTGCTAAGTTTCCAAAACTAAGACCAAGAACCAAATCACCAGGAGGAGGAGGATGATGTGATTGTGTGTGAGCATGTTGCACAATGGGGGAAAATTGATCTGACCGTGGGAGTCAACATCTTTCACAATGGAGGCAAATTCATCTGACTGTGTGTGTGGGCATATTGCACGATGGAGGCGAATTGATCTGACTGTGCATGTGGGTGTCTTGCATATTGGAGTTGAATTGATCTGATTGTGTGTGTGTGGGCATCTTGTACGATGGAGGCAAATTGATCTGCCCATGTGTGTGGGCGTCTAGGAACTCAACTTTTCTAAAGGGCGCAATACTATAACTGACTCAAGGATGCACTCAGATCTTAGCAAGTGCCTTGGGGATAATAGCGTACTAAGTAAGGAAGAAACGTTTCTACTGGAGATAGGCATTCTGGGATATTATTCACACTGTCTACTAAGGAACTGAGAATGCGACTTGCTCACAGAGATAGGAATTTTGGGATATTATTCACATTGTCTACTAAGGAACTAAGAATGCAACTTTCTCACGTTGTTAACAGAAATTACAAAGATGTGCATTAGTTCCTTAGTGCATACTCCCTTTTCCTATGCTCACTTACTTTATAACAAAAAAACCAAATCTCTCTCTATTTCACTCATCTGAGCTGGATGAAAATTAATCACACACACAGAAGAATAACTGACACAAGATTCCCCAAAAATTCATCCATATATTGGACTCCAATTTGATTTAAAAATACCCCAAAATTCACACCAGAGTTCAAGGGTGCAAAAACCACCGAGTACTTTAGTGAGTTGATTACTAATGAAACATGCATTTTTCCTTTAAACAAAAACTGATAAATATCCCATGGAAATGACCAAGGACAATTTGTAAATTGGGTTCAGATTACAAGCAACAATTAACAATTTCAATTCTTTTAATGGAAAATTTGATAACAACGAATAGTAACAATCAGAAATGACTTGATAAAAGAAGATACATCGAATACAAGTTACAATGCATCTAGTTAAAAGTTGAATAGCGTCAATACATAAATCTTATTCCAATACACAACCATTGAGGAATCTTACAAATTCGGCATTAGAAAAACCATATTATTTACGGAAAAAGTTATAAACCATGTGCACAATTTAATTCCTATTATAATTAAAAACCACAATAAGAATACCATGACAGATGATGATGGACGAAATGATGTTCCTTGGCAACTGACGTTCCTTTCGACCTCTCACTTGCAAACCATAGAGACTGCACCGATACCTCCTATCCAACGCTAGGGCTACTCTTCTTCCCCATTATCCCTCGAGCTTCAAAGGGGCCACACATACAAAACAAGAAATATTCTAGCTCCAATATTTCCTCACAAGGTAAAGCCACCACTCTATCTCAAGCTTAGTATCCCAACTCTCACAAGTAAAACCAGTCAAAATGATTTTGGCAGCATTACTTTACCCATCACTAGTGTGATCCTTTTTCTATTTAGACCATTTTNTGACCGTGGGAGTCAACATCTTTCACAATGGAGGCAAATTCATCTGACTGTGTGTGTGGGCATATTGCACGATGGAGGCGAATTGATCTGACTGTGCATGTGGGTGTCTTGCATAATGGAGTTGAATTGATCTGATTGTGTGTGTGTGGGCATCTTGCACGATGGAGGCAAATTGATCTGCCCATGTGTGTGGGCGTCTAGGAACTCAACTTTTCTAAAGGGCGCAATACTATAACTGAGTCAAGGATGCACTCAGATCTTAGCAAGTGCCTTGGGGATAATAGCGTACTAAGTAAGGAAGAAACGTTTCTACTGGAGATAGGAATTCTGGGATATTATTCACACTGTCTACTAAGGAACTAAGAATGCGACTTGCTCACAGAGATAGGAATTTTGGGATATTATTCACATTGTCTACTGAGGAACTAAGAATGCAACTTGCTCACGTTGTGAACAGAAATTACAAAGATGTGCATTAGTTCCTTAGTGCATACTCCCTTTTCCTATGCTCACTTACTTTATAACAAAAAAGCCAAATCTCTCTCTATTTCACTCATCTGAGCTGGATGAAAATTAATCACACACACAGAAGAATAACTGACAAAAGATTCCCCAAAAATTCATCCATATTTTGGATTCCAATTTGATTTAAAAATACCCCAAAATTCACACCAGAGTTCAAGGGTGCAAAAACCACCGAGTACTTTAGTGAGTTGATTACCAATGAAACATGCATTTTTCCTTTAAACAAAAACTGATAAATATCCCATGGAAACGACCAAGGACAATTTGTAAATTGGGTTTAGATTACAAGCAACGATTAACAATTTCAATTCTTTTAATGGAAAATTTGATAACAACGAATAGTAACAATCAGAAATGCCTTGATAAAAGAAGATACATAGAATACAAGTTACAATGCATCTAGTTAAAAGTTGAATAGCGTCAATACATAAATCTTATTCCAATACACAACCATTGAGGAATCTTACAAATTCGGCATTAGAAAAACCATATTATTTACGGAAAAAGTTATAAACCATGTGCACAATTTAATTCCTATTATAATTAAAAATCACAATAAGAATACCATGACAGATGATGATGGACGAAATGATGTTCCTTGGCAACTAACGTTCCTTTCGACCTCTCACTTGCAAACCATAGAGACTGCACCGATACCTCCTATCCAACGCTAGGGCTACTCTTCTTCCCCATTATCCCTCGAGCTGCAAAGGGGCCACACATACAAAACAAGAAATATTCTAGCTCCAATATTTCCTTGCACGGTAAAGCCACCACTCTATCTCAAGCTTAGTATCCCAACTCTCACAAGTAAAACCAGTCAAAATGATTTTGGGAGCATTACTTTACCCATCACTAGTGTGATCCTTTTTCTATTTAGACCATTTTATTTATAGGAATTTCCTTACTGACACATTCTCACTTGCACAATTAATTAATTTTTAATTAAATAAATTAAAATTATTACTCCTCACACTTGTCACCCTCTCCCCAAGTTGCACTAGTAATTACATATTTTATTTTMATTAAAAGTAAAATTCCCTCACCTTTCATAAATGCGCTCCCTAAATCCCTRCTAGTTGTCTCTTYATTCCCCATATTCTTATTTAATGACTGGYGCCTTACTAAATATKAGTTAGAGTTAAAATAYGAGTCTTCTTCTAGTTAGAATAGTGGTAKCTAGASTCTAGATTCCTTTCTATGTGTACCCTATTCTCTCATATTTATTTCTTCTTATTTTAAAAMTCCTTGTTAATTTTTTYTTGCACACATGTACCTTGTATCAAATCTTTAGATATATTTCACATTTTCTTAATTCTTAACTTGATTTACTTCATTCCTTTCTAATTTAATTTATAATTTAGTTTTAGTCTTCTTAGAAAAACTTAGAATTAGGCTTAATTTCTTCCTTTCTCTTTTTTGAGTAGGCTTAGACTTTTATCGACATCTTTAATTAATAAATTCAATAATTAATTAATTAATTAAATCCGGCAAGGACTAAATATTTTTCAAGGTTTAATTATTTTCTCAAGGTTTTTAAGGCCACCAAGTTTTATTTACGCCATGTTCCCTTCAAGACCCACTCCATGCTCCAAGGGTGCCACTCTTCATTGAGTAGTTTTTGTAGTTGTCAAACCCTTGGATTCATCACTCCATTTGGTCAACCTTGTGACATACTAAGGGCTTATAAGGAATAAGGAATTTTCCTTATTATACGGTCCTTAGAATCTTTGTGAGAGACTATCTCAGTCTACCCTCACGAAATTATGGACCTCTCGAACTAGGTAATCGTTAACCTACAATTAGAGCCACAGTGGGAGTGCTAGTAGAATGTGACAGGGACGCTGCCACACCTCTCCCTCAATATCTAGTTTATGTGCATGGCCCCTTTACTCCATATGTGAGTTATATTAACAATAATTCGTTAGCATGCATCCGTGGATGAAACACTGTCAATGATCCATATAAAAAATCATGCTATAATCAATTATATGTCACATATGCATAAATGAAATACTCAAACCAGTACAATCCACTCCCTGAATCAATTCAAAGTCCAAGAAGGTCCATTAATTCCATTGGCATTTACAATCTGTCAGGTCTCCTGCATACTCAGGGAAACTCGTCAATAACATCTGTCAATACATATATATCAAATACCATTAAATCACTACCATCAGCATCATCATAAAAATCCATAAGAGAAACAATTACCCATGTACTATAACCGAATCACTTACATGCAAGTGTCGTGAAAGAATAAGTCAATAACATGTTCTCATAAGAGTGAGATTCTATTGACTTATTTTGAAATGTAGTACAATATATAAAACATAGTAATAAAAGTATCTGACAAGATCTATAAGTCTAATCTATCAAATAAGTAAGAAAACTGATGATGCATAGCATATGCATCCTCCCATGTAGTCTAGTCTGGACTATAGTTGTCCCACTGGACCTTGACCTAATCTACTGTTCGACATCGTAGTTGTGAAATGTGATGGTCTAGGATGTGGATTGGATCTTCCATGAGATCAACCTCGACCAATACCTGCAAGGTACTCACATCAATAACATGTGTAGGATCACTAACATAATGTCTCAAAACAGATACGTGAAAAACATTGTGCATACGCCTCAAAGAATCAGGCAAGGCTAGTTTATAGGCCACGAGACCCTTCCTTTCCACAATCTCGAAAGGTCCCACGAACCTAGGAGATATTTTAACACCATTTCCAATCTTGATCGAACTTTTATGCGGTTTCACCCACAAGAAGACTCAATCGCCAACTTTGTAACTACGATCGACACGATGTGCGTCTGCATAACTCTTTTGTTGATCTTGCGCTTCCTTGATCCTTTGTATTATTGTTTTCATTTGATCTTTCATTTCTTGTATCACTTCTGGTCCCACCAGGATGCTATCCTCAAGACAATCCCAAATCAAAGGCATATGACATGGTCGCTCGTAAAGAAACTCGAAAGGCACCATGTTAATAGTGCTTTGATAATTGTTGTTTTATGGAAAATTTACCAATGGAAAGAAATCTTCCCAATGCTTTTGTTGGTCCAAAAAAATCATACACAACATATCCTCCAAGATTTTTGTTATTCTTTTAGTCTATCGTCTGTCTCTGGGTGATATGCAGTACTAAAGTTAAGTTGGGTTCCTAAGGCCTCTTGGAAACTAGTCCAAAATTGTCCTGTAAACACCCATCCTCTATCAGATATAATCCTCTTAGGGACACCTTGCACCCTCACAATATTGTTTATGGAAACTCTGGCTATTTCATGTGCATGATACTTTGTACGCACATGAATAAAATGAGCACTCTTCATCAGAGTGTCAAATACCACAAAAATCGAGTTGTGTCTCCTTGCCATCAATGGCAATGCAATAATGAAATCCATCAAAATGACCTCCCAATTTGATTGTGGAATAGCGTGTGGTTGTAGTAATCCTTCCATATGTCTATGTTCAACCTTCACCTACTGTTATTCTATACATCTAGACACGTAGTTGACTATGTCTTCCTTCATTCCTTTCAAGAAGAATAGGGGTTTAAGGTCTGCCCTCATCTTCGTGAATCCAGGATGAGCCAAGTACACTTCTCTATGAGCCTCGTTTAGGATCAAACTTCTCAACTCATCGTTCAGTGGTACGTAAATTCGACAGTTAAATATCCATAATCCATTGTGTTCCATAGTAAATCCCTCAAATCTTGGTACCATGATTGTGTTTTGTATGATAAAATCCCTACCTCTTTGTACCATTCATCGTTGCACTGTAAAGTGAGAATATTTTCATGTAGATTCGTCTGAAGAGTCACCACCGAAAATATGCATGGTCTCTGACTCAACGCATCCACCACTCTGTTCATTGTTCCTTTTATGTAAGAAATCTTGAAATCATACTCGCTAAGCAATTCCGACCAATTTCATTGTCGCGCGTTCAAGTCGCTTTGCGTAAAGATGTGTTGTAGACCATAGTTGTTACACGTCAAAATTGCTAAGTGTCGCATTGTCCCTGTCAATCTTTGTAAGTGTCGCATCTTCCCTACAACTGTCGCAAGTTTCGCAAGTTGATCACTAGTGTCACAAACGATGTTCAGACATGATGCCATGATAATGACACTAAGGAGGCACTTATGACACCTCACATGACTAATTTGGAAGAGGAAAACTGGTTTACTGGAATCAAATAACTCTTGACACCTGAAAGAACCCCTGAAACACTGGTTTGGAGGGGGAACGCTCCCCTATTATAGCTGCAGAAGCACTGGTACTCCTCTACCATGATTCAAGGAGCGTTATAACGACCCTCAGGCCCTTCTGGAGGAGCGCTGCTCATCTTAAGAGCGCTGGCCCTTTCCCAAGGCTCACTAGGAGTGCTACAACGCTCTGATACCCTTTCTGAGGGAGCGCTCCCTATTTTGGGTCAATTGTTAGCCCATTGAGAAGAATAAGGGGAGGATCATTCGAGATTAGGAGGCAGTTGTACTCGAATTCTTGGTTTCATCAAAAGATCGCTGATCCAAGGAGAAGGTTCCTAACTAGTTCTAAACATAATTCAAGAGGTTAGGCCCCTCCCAACCTATATAAACAGGCTCTATGATGGTGAAAAGGGGGACGAATTGAAGATATGAAACTTATGATCTTGGAGGAAACTGATAGTTAGCCAAAGGAGAGTGATCAGTGAAGCTGTTGTTATCCAGGTTGTGGATCTTTCATGCAAGGGTTAGACGAAGAGGACTTGACGAAGCTGTCGCATTCGCATCTATGATTGTAAGTACTTCTGTCATTATTCTCAATAATATGACACACTTGGCCTGTTTCTTTCTAGTTTGTGTCTGATATCACATGAACTTATCATTTATTGATAGATTTGTTTTCAAGATAATGTCAATAGAGTAGGAAGTGGTCGTATCTTGTTTTGTCCACAGACCTCAGCGAGGAGAAAAAGGATTGGAGTGAAACTCGAAGCGTGCAGGGACAAACGTCGATTAAAAGGTACTTATGTTATCCTCCCTTCTCATGCATTAGTTTAGATAGATTTGAAAGGAAGTCAGTGTCCACGTTAAGCATTTTTCTGTCTA